>JASCZI010120898.1:29695-47935 GCA_036250425.1 Stylosanthes scabra | reverse complement strand
ACAACCATCGTTCGTACTTCCCCGGAGGACCATTCTTCCCGGCCCCGATCGTAAACGATCTCTTACATCATAATCATAATAAATGGGGGTTCCCTTCTCTTTTCATCGACTAAAACCTAGGTTGGTAGCCGGGACGCTGGCAGGAGGCCCCCCTACCACTACCGTAAGCCGCGACGTTAGTTCTTGTCCCACGTGGAAACAAGAACCCCACAGGCACTTACTACTTCTGATGGTCCGTTGTTGCCGTAAGCCGAGTCGATAGCCCTGCAGGTCCCTCTTGATACCTAGGCTCACGGTTCTTATTTTATAAAGGATCTTGAGTGGTCTAGGAAGTGGATCGCCTTATTCCTCTTATCAAGTTTCTCATTTTCAAAAATTTAAGAAGGTCCGAATCGATTCGAGTATCTCTCGAATCGATTCGACCTATAGTTCAAGTTCTGTTTTTAAACATGAAAAAGGCCTGAATCGATTCCCCTACTGACTGAATCGACTCGCTCAATTCGTGAGTTTTCAAATTTTTCTAAGTCCAAGAGCTCGAGTCGACTCACCAGAACAACGAATCGATTTGAGAAATCACTTTTAGCTTATGTCCAAAAACGAATTGGTTCCACCCTCATTCAAGTCGATTCAGTATACTTGTTCAATCGTTTCTTGAGAAAACCTTCTTCTAGAATCGACTCGGAAGAAATGCGAATCGATTTAAGGGAAGCCTTTCACTCTCTGTTCAAAAACGAATCGGTTCGTCTTATGTCCGAATCGACTCAAAACACTTATCAAATATCTCATTTTCTGAATTCATCGTCCGAGTCGATTCGATTCACAGATGAATCGATTTAAGTTTAAAGCTTGAGTCTCTGCCCAAAAACGAATCGGTTCGGAGGATGACCGAATCGACTCGATGGCTACGAATTCAAATATTTCAAAGAGTTTTAGGCCCAACGAGTCGATTCGACACTTCTCGAATCGATTCCTTCGTGACAGAAACTTGCATTTTCAGCCAAAACATCCTTTAATCCACTTACCATTTCAACATTCCATTCTCAACAACCATATCATTCCATCATTCATCATCTCATCTCAATTTCCACACTCAATCATCTTTCGATCCACTTCCTATCTACTCAATCCATGGTTTAAAACACAATTCAGCATCAACAATCATCATGCAAGCATATAGTCACATGCAATTCCACAATCAAACAAACAATTCAAGCATGCAACTCACGAAATCACATAGATATAAGCTCTAAGCTAAGGAATCCTACTCCGTACCTCTTGTAGACCTCCCCAAATGCTATGAACCCTAGCTTTTCCACTCAATTCTTCAATTCCACTAGCTTGATTGTTGCCTCCTTGGCTTCAATCTATGCCTAGTGTCCCCTATTTCATGGAGTTTCCATGGAATTCACAAAAGATAACTCAACACTCAAGAAAATGGAGAAGTATTGAGAATGTAATTACACTAGTGCTACCCATACCTTGATCCTAGTGTGTATACGTAGATGGGGGCGTGAGCTTCGCGTAGCCGGCGACAGTGCGGCGATCGGAGCTCCGGTAAGTGAGTTGTGGTGGATTGAAGGTGATGTGTGGGTGTGGTTTGTGAGAGAGTTGAGAGAAAAAGAGAGAAAGTGTCGATGGTTATGTTGTTGTTGTGGTGTTATTGTGTGTCATATTGTGTGGGTTGAGTGAGTGGGTGTTGGATTCTTGTGACCCACCTCACTCACTTGATCCAGTTGGGTTGACCCAGTAGAGCGTGTACCGATTTTTATTCCAATTAATCCTATTCGTATTTAATTTACGTTAATTTAAGAACACGAGTGTCACATAAAATAAAAGTCAGATCCAAACTATAGGAATTGTTCTTCATTATGCAAATCATGCAAAGGTTAGTATCTAATATCCTTTAACTCTAAAGTTAATTATCTCATTCTTTTCTTTTATGCTTTAGATGTATAAATTTCACCTAATGAAATTCTAATTCAAAGTTTAGTAGCTGTAAGTATTTATATTGAATATGATATGATAAATCATGTTTGGTTATTTTATTGGCAGCCTCACTAACTACACAATATTTGTATGAAATATGAAGAATAAGGAGATGAATTAGTTTATAGCCAAATAATTTACCTTAAACATATTCATTCCAGATGCAGAGATTTAGAGAACCAGGTGAAGGATGTGGAGGAAGGAGACTGTTCACTGCGCTAACTGCACCACGGAGGACATTGGAACTAGAGTGGAAAGGGCTGTCGCTGGAGAAGTGAAGAGTGTGACTGCTCACTAAATATATAACATGTGTCTGAAGAAGGTAAGATGAATAAATTTAGTACCAAAACGGATAATGTTGTGAAATGTTTCCCAGTATAACAATGAAATGTTTTCATAGATAAAAGTGCTTTCAACAACACTGTTGTAACAGCAACAATGTTGGAAGCAATAATTAACTTTGTAGAGTTGCAGTTTGCAAATGATTATTACACCACACTTTTGTAATTTATTTTCTTTTGTCCTTTATTTCCCAGGTTGTTCGTGGGAGTGGGAGAGGGAGAGAGACCAATGTATTATCTAAGTTCATTCTTTCAACCAAAAGTATCACTAGGTAGATTGAAAATATGTAATACACTATCATACAATGTTTTACAAGTGCAGTACCTAATTTTTCTTTCTCTCTCTAAGAATTTTGATAAATCAGAATGTTTCAAAGAATGGATTGACACATGATTTCAGAATATGTGAGAATACTAGAAATATGGGTTATAACTAGGGGTGTCAAACGAGCCTAAACCCGGCGGGCCGGCCCGCTTAGCCCGCCAAAAAGGCAGGCCGGGCTAGCATTTTAAGACTGCCATAATATTCAAACTCGCTTAACCCGCCCCGTTTAGTCCGCGGGCTTTGGCGGGCTTCGGCGGGGCGTATTTTCGCTATTTTTTTTACAATTAGGAAAATAATTACTTAACTAGTAAAACATATTATAATTTATTGAAATTTTTATAAAATTGTATTAAGAAAGTAATGTTTAATTAGATATTTTTGGATAATATTTAATTAAATATAATTAGTTATTGAAATATTTGTGAAATTATATTTTTTTCATAATATATTTAATTATTTTTCTTTTTTCTTTTCTTAAAATAAGTTAGGCGGGCTTTGCCCGCCAACCGGCTAGCCCGCCATTAGGCGGGGCGGGGTGAGATTTCAAGACTACCATGTTAGGCGGGCTGGGACCGGCGAGCCCGCCTAAGGGCGGGCTTTCGGCGGCGCGGGGCGGGGCGGGGCGGGGCGGGCTAGCCCGTTTGACAGCCCTAGTTATAACATATAAGTTTAAATAAAACTTGCTTGACAAATATTACATATTTAATCTAATTATTCATTAACATAGGTAATACCAAAATATCTGTCGTCTTCCATATTTGCTTTCCTTTAAAATTTGCTTTCTTAGTGTTAGAATAGTTTTAAAGCTTCCATGCGGAGTTAAAGAAAAACATAACTGCTTTTTAATAACCATCTCCAGTCCTCTAATTAAGGAAAGACATGGATTAAAGTACTTATATGAATATATTTGTTTTCCAAAATCAAAATGAAAGTGCTGATATGTATAATACCTTTGGAAAAAAATGTAGATTACCAAGATGGTTGCTGGAAAGGATTATATCAAGAAGAGAGCTGCAATCAATGAGCATTACTGCACCATACTTCTCTAACTCATAATTGAATAGGTTCTGGGGGACGGGGCATCAATCACTTCAGCAGTTGAAAGTTCTTCACAATGTTTAATTTCCCTTGATTTGCATCCCTACATGATTTTACAAAAAAAATTGTAATATTTTCAAAAATCATAACCTTACCGGATCATACTCAAAATGATAGAATGTCAAATCATCACTCATCAATTACACTTCAAAACAATCAGAATATAAATGATTGGTAGCATAACAAGATCATTGTATATTGAAGAAATTTGTGTAAAGCACACTATTTTGTTCACTATTACATCTCTTATATATTTTGTTATTAAGCCCACTAGGAGCTCAGAAATGCAGGAATGCTTGGATGTAGAAAAGAATTTCATAAAATAATACAACTGATATTAGTTGATCAGCTTCAATCATGACCATGCAGAAAATATGAATAATTTAAGCAATAAAAGTTTAAATGCAAGAAAGCAAGCTTAATTTCTGTTCAGTTATACTGAGACAATGAGGATGTAATGAACTTTATTGAAGTTGAGTGAAGAACTAACGCCTTGCTAATAATAATTTTCTGAACATGTTTGCGTTGAACATTATTTTTAAATGCCAAGAACAAGTGTACCTATGCTAACAGAACCAATAACAAATAATCATAACCAAAACTCAAAAAAAAAAAAGATTCAGCTAAGGAATAGCAGCAGAAATTCAATCAGAAACAGCCATTGGAATATTACTCTCAATGTGAGCATAATAAATATTGCTGCTTAAGAATAAAATAATCATATTGCAACTTAAGTATCCACTTTCAAGTTATATACATTGTTTTTGTGTCTATATAAGTGTTGTTTAATGTGTATGAAGTATTCAGATTTTATATAAAAATAAATATAATATTAGTCTATTAGAAGTTATCATAAAAAAATAATCAAAATTATCATCTAGAACTAGAATAACTTATCATTTAAAATTGATCGAAGTTATCATATAAAACTGGCCGAAATTATCATCCCACGCAGCACCACCACCACAACAAAAACAACAACCATCTTAGCACTACTATCACGACCACCACAACAACAACAACAAAAAAGAAGAAAAAGGAAGAAGGAAGAAGAATAGAGAAGAAGGAAGAAGACACAGATATGGGACGGCGACGCAAAGAATAAATGGAGACGAAAGAGGAAGGTGAAGAAACTTTTGGAAGAATCGTTATGGATGACGTATTGTAATAGGAGAAAGTGTGAGTATGCGAACAGACAGGAGTGTTGGCCGGAAGAGTGGAAGATTCTGAAGGTGGTATACCCTATTTCGATGGGTGTTGGTGTGTTGCCCGTGAGTGGTGGTGGCGATGGGAATGGATCTCGGTCCGATGGTAAGTTCATGTACATAAGAGCCAAGTATAAGAGGTTGTTAAGTGTGATGGATCTGTGGCTAGAAATTGAAAAAGTGATGCGATTGAGAGGAAGAAGATGTTAAAGAAAGAAAGAGTTGTTGGCCCTATTGATTATTCTGTTTCTATTTTGCTATCTATACTTATTCTTATATTTAAGAGAATATCTTGGGAGCCAATATCATTTTTTCTTCTTTTCTTTTTTCTCTTTTATCACCTACTATTTTCCTAATTACACTTATTGACTCCTTATTGGTCCCTTAACATTGGTTCCCTAGCATTACTCTATATTTAATTCCAGCTAAAAAAGTTGGGCTCATACCAACCAATCACAACTTTTTTTTAATATACCTTGATTATGTTTTGTCATATAAATACTAAACAAATAAGTCAAATATAGAAAAGAAAAAAAAAACAGATTGAGAGCTTCTTTTTATATATATAAAAAATATGTTGGGAGAAAGACTCGAATTCGAAACCTCTACTAGGAGAAGGAGGAAAATGCCATTTGAGCTACAACTCATTGACATGTTACCTTATACACGTGAAGCACATGCCATCTGTTAAACTATTGAGTAACATTATTGAGCATTTAAACTTTCAATCATAATAAAATTCACTATGAACATGTTTGCTTACTGGATGGTATGGAACAAGATATCTTATAGATATGATCCTGGAAAAAATTGGTCAGTAAGAGTGGGAATTCACATATTTGAATTGCCAATAGGGTTATCGCAGATATGTGAAATAATTTAATTAGTAGATTTTTTGAAAAGCAATTGATGTGTGTAGGAGAGATTGAACCATTTAAGATTGAGCTGATTACCCAATATGATAATTTTTTCAGGTTGGCTTGATTCTATTGTGACTAATATTACTCTTCGTCCCATGAGCGTTGCACTCATTGCTTCCTTTCCAATTGACGGATCAAATATCGTGCCCAGCAGTATTTGAACACTAACGTAAATATAATTGTATCTCTATTGCCTAAATCGATGGAACATTTTGACCTCGATGCTCAAATATTGCTTGAAAGATGTCCATGAATATTTTAAACCACAAATCATATAAGGTATATTTGTAGTACATCCGTGAGTATTCGTAAGACCTCTCATAGTTCTTATATTTGTATCAAAGCGAATTTTATTAAAATTTTTAAGGATGCTTAAATTATTATATTTTCTATAGATTTAAATAACTCAATTCTCAATAACAATTATGTATGACAGAAGCTATAGCTGAATTAAAATACATTATTAAGATGCGAGAAAGTAAAGTTTTCAATTTTATCCAAAAGTTAAAGTCGTGATAATTATTTTTTTTTTGAAAAAAATACCAACGAGACCTCTGACAATTACATCGAAAGACAACGAGACCCCTGAAAAAAAACACACTCTTTCCGATCCTGATATTTCATTTATGAGACTTCCTAGCCCCTATTTTGTTACATCATGAGGGGCTAAAATGTCTCACGAGATAAAATATTAAGGGCTGGGAAGTCTAACAAATAGATAGGGCCGGAAATAATGTGTTTTTTTATCAGTGACCTCGTAGAGTAATTATTAGGGGCCGGGTTGGTTATTCACTTTTATTTTTTATATACTCAATTAATCGATCATCTATATCTATTAAATGGGGCAAAAAGTTTGTACCGAATAAATTAACGTAATTAGGCTATATTATCACCCTTAAAACCTCACCTATTTGATTGATATTTATGTTAAATTAATATAGATCATCTCACCAACATATCCTATGATGTATTAGATTATGTATAAGTCACGATAATATTTATGAAAAATCAGAGTTTGTATTATTAATGATAATTAAAGTTGTACGATATATATATATATAAAGAACTTCTGTCAATTACCATTAACGATAAATGCAGATAACAATTAACATATGAAATGCAGCAAATGCTTTTTTTAATTATTTTGGATTTTTTAGTCCAACCGCTGAAGATAAAATGATAATGTTTATTGTTTGTGGATGCATTTTGTATTTTAAAGAAAACTCTTTTACAAAAATGGGCTTCAGAGTTGACCATCCAATATCTGAACCAAAAAAAAGCTAAGATGCATGAACAAGAAAAACATAAAAACCATGTTCAATTTTTTTTTTCCCATATGTACAATTGTACATATAGGCTTTTGTTAGCTTTGTATATAAAATAAATGTCTCACAACTAATAGAATTATACAATATATTTTACGAGAAAAAATAAAAATGCTGAGACAATAGCAATATAAAAAAAAAGAAAAAAAACTAACATGATTTATATAAACAACTTATTCAGTAATAACTGTAGGTAGGACAATACTAAATAATAAAAAATTAGGTAGAAAGGATTATTTTTTAATTTTGTTACCATTAACAATGCTGTATCCAAAGTCATTTTCAACGGTGATTATTAGTCACATAAAAAAGATTAAGGAAAAACGCCAGAAAATAATATAAAATTTAATATTACGATAAAGATGGCTTATTCATAACACGGTAGTTATGCTATGTTACCGACGCAACGCGTGGGCCACGTGCTAGTTGCTAAAATTGTTCATAGCTAGTGAATGGGATTTTTCTTAAATAAATAAAAAATATTATATTTATTATTATAGGCACGCTCACATAAATTTACAATTTTAGGCACCCATTACATATCTCGTGTTCTGTAAACTCGGAAACATTTAACATGTATCTCGAACTTACAGAACCCGAAATACATAAAAATTAAATTTACACATGTATTCTGGGCTCAGAGAGCCCGAGATACACTAATTCTTGGTAATATATTTTGTGTTGCACACATCATTATTATGCTATGCAATAAATGCTTGCCGCATTCATATGTAAACTAAATTTAATATTATATATTTATTCAAATAATATTTAATAAATATAAATAAAAGTCAAACAATTTTAATAATAACAATAATTTTAATAATTACTATTATTATAACAACATCTCCTAATACAAGTGTTAAGTGACTTGGATTGCTTGAGTGTTTAGTCCCAGATTCGAACCTTAGGGATGGTATATATGTAGAAGGGGATGTGTCCACATCAAACTCCTCGAAAGGGGAACTCAATAAGGCATCAAGGCGTAAGGGACTGAGCCTGTCGAGCCTAGAATACCCTCATACAAAAAAAATTATTATTATTATTATTATAAATTTTATTGTTAAATATATAAATAATAGTTGGCCCAGACTATTCCTTACATCTTATTGAGTTCCCCTTTCAGAGAGTTTGACGTGGACACATCCTCTTCTGCATATATGCCGCCCATACGGTTTGAATTCAAGACTAGACACTTAAGCAATCGAAGTCACTTACTACTTATATTAAGGGATGTTGTTATAATAATAGCAATTATTATAATTATTGTTATTATTAAAATTGTTTGATTTATTTTTATTTATTAAATATTATTTGAATAAATATATAATATTAAATTTAGTTTACATATGAATGCCGTAAGTATTTATTGCATAGCATAGTAATGATATAAATACATTGAATTGAATAGAGTATATCAATTTATTGGAGTAACTGCACACCGTGTGCAACACAAATCATATTGCCATGAATTAGTGTATCTCGGGCTCAGAATACAAGTGTAAATTTAATTTTTATATATCTCGGGTTCTGTAACTCCGAAATATGTGTTAAGTGTATTCCGGGTTTACAGAACCCAAAATATGTAATAGGTACCTAAAAACGTAAATTTATGTGAGCGTGCATATAATGGTAAATATAATATTTTTTTATTTATTTAAAAAAATTCCTAATGAATGTGAATTGTTATGTGTTTTTTGCACATATGGCAAACTCTCTAACACATCAACTTGGTGATACACCATAGATTAAGAATTGAGAAGAGTGCAAACGATCAATAGGAAAATATTGAAAATGAAGAAGAAGATCAGTGACAACCTTTCTTGAAATGTTAGGGTTTTGAATTTTGAGGAAAAAATGAAATTGAAAAGAAGAACCATGAGAAAGATGAGAGAGAAGGGTACATATGGATAAACTTTCAAATCACATGAAATGCCCCACCAAAATGTCCAAGTAAGCATTTAACGTGACATTTGGTAGTTACACTAATGTTGTTGGGTAAATTTGTCAAATGTCCCCTATCTTTCCTAGGTACAATTTTACTTTTCTTTTTTTTTGGGTAGATTTATTAGCATCTAAAATATTTATGGGTAGTTTTGATATTTTATCCTATATTTTAAATTAAATTTGTTGTTTTTCTTCAAAAAATTAATTAAATTTATTGTTGAGATAGTATAGAAAAGAAAAAATTTTGAAAGCTAATATTGTACAACCAATATTCATAATTAGTATGGATGATATAATGCAAAATTTGTCATTTTTTATATCAAAATGATTTAAATTTAACATTAAATAATAAAGTAAAAAACTGTTTATTTTACAAAAATTAAAATATTAATTTTACACAAAAACGAATAGATTCAATAATATGATTATCATATCAAACATTATTAGACATTTTGTAACTTATGTCATTGCATTTTTTACTAGTAATATAATATTACGGTGTATCGTATCTTTTTAACTAAAAGTGAAAATGAATATAAAAAAAATAAAAGTGAAAATAACTTTTTCATAGAAAATCATTAACATAACAAAAATTCAATTTTTTTTTGGACAACAGTTGGGGGGTCCCAACCCGGCCCAACAATCCTAAACAACCCAATTTGCCCCTCAACCCTACCCATTACATAGAAACTCTCAAACCCATATGATGTGCCTCAATCCTAAGAACCTATCACTACACACAACACTCGATAACCAAAAGAAGAAGTTGGCTCATTAACAAAATATAAACAAATAAAGTCTTTCATTAAACAGATTTAGTTACCCATCTAATTATACTAGTATACTAGCATGGGACAAAGTTCTGAGAGGATATTCTGCTGGTGTCTGGTGTCATCCTTTTAGTTACATCTACTAAAACTGCCATAAAATTCTCCTTAACATGTGTAACACAAAAAAGTATAACACATAGGATCCATAGGTATAGATTTTTTTACCATCCATATCATAGAACTTCCCCTTTTTTTTTTGGTATTTTCAATAGTGGGATTTGAAAAAATATAAGGTCCATAAAGCAATTCACCAAATCCTCCGGGACGAGTCACAATGTTCTTTAATCCCCAAAATGTGGCTACCTACGTAAAAAGAAGATAAAACCAGCTCCGCATGCATTTGGTAAAAAAATTAGGCTAATTTACCTGATTGCTATTTTTTAAAAAATTATTTTTTAAAATGCCACTTGTAAGATCCACGTCTTTCGACTTCACCGTTTCTGATAGAAACGTATGACTGTCCATGTTTTTATTATTGTTTGATGACTATTTGCGTGATTAGGGGATGTGATTATCATAATTATGTTTATTATGTGGTTTAACCGTTTTGACCGTATTTAAGTAAACAGAAGATATCGAAGAAAATATCTTCGTAGGAAATTATAATTTCCTAGTTAAGCTCGAAAAGTGAGCTTGACGGTGGTGAAATTCTTAGTATGAGTTTTGAACCCTTTTAGCAACGCGCGATTCCGTCGTGAGTTTTCCAGTCGTAATTTCGCTAAAATGACGATTATGTCGGAATTGTAGAATTTTAATATTTCGTTAAAAATGTTAATGATCCTTGATTATCTTGCTAAACTTGGAGCCAAAATGTTTTGAATGCCCTTAAAAACCTAGAAGATGCTGCTTGTTTTCCTTTCTCTTACTTTTTTACCTTTTTCTTACACACTTTTCATTAAGCTCTTTCCTCATTGGTTACATGGCCTCAAACACTAAAAAAGCTACTTCTCTCTTCTTTTCACACCACCTTTATTAATAAAATAATTCATTCTTATCTCATATTTATTTTATTTTATCATTTTCTTTTACTATTACAGCACCAAAATTAACCACTTATTCATACATAAAACAAAACAAAACAAAACTTTCTCTTCGTTGTTCCCCACACAAACCGTGGCTTTTCTTCCCCCTTTCACCAAATTTTTTAATTTATTTATTCACATATTTACCTACACAAAACACCATTCACACTTCACTTTTTTCATTATCACAAAAACACACAAAAAACAATCAGCTAAACCTTCAAAAATTCTCTAACCTCTGTCCTCATTTTCGAAACACTCTCTCTCTCTTTACAATCAATTTCATTTTAGATTTTATTTCTCAAAAATACAAAAAACACATTCTCTCTCTTACTCAAAAAGATCAAACACTACTTTTTACTTGAGCTTTCTCATGAACATCAAGAACAACAACATGAACACCAAGAACACCAAACCCTAAACACCTACACCACCACCACCGAAACCATCACTCTCATCCTCTTAATCTCCTCATCATCACCCTTATCTTAGAATCATCAAGAGCAAGCTCTCTTTCTTCCTCTCTTTAAAATCGAAGCCACCATCCCCATTCTTTAAGGGTTTTTATCAACATCAAGCTCATTCCTTCTCCTCTCTTGACCGAGCTCATCATCATCATTCTTACCTTCATTTTCATATTTTGTTAAGGTAAATGCAAGACCTATCTTGCTTATGATCTTAGAGAACATTCACTCACCTTGTTTTATCTTATAATATTTGTTTAGGGATCAAGCTTAGGAAACCCTAGCTCAACCGTGGTGCTCAAGGTCATTGCTGTCCATTTTTTGCTATTTCAAGTGAACTCCAAGAAGGTAAAGGGGTTAGGGTCCTTAGTGAGTCTTATTTGTCACCTTATTGGTAAATAAATGTTAATATGATAAAAGGCTTGCTAAAAAGTAAAACTTGAAGCTTGCATGATGGTTTGATGTTTGAAAAGTAACATGATATGATCTTGTGCTTGATATATTTTATAATGATGAATATTATATTTGATGATTGATATATTGAGTGAAAGTTGCATGATATGGCATTTTATGCCTTATGGCCGAAATGGCCTTATGATGAAACAATAAAGTTTTGATGATCAAAATTTGGTATGATGAGATGGCCGAGGGTTTAAAAGAAAATTTGGGCAAAGATTAATAAGAATTGTTTTTTATAAAAATGTTTAAGTTATGGTTCCTTAAAAACTAATATATTTAAGTAATAAGAAAATTATTTTCAAGTAAAAGGGCAAAATGGTAAATAAATGTGTCTTATAAAAATTCAAGAATTGAAATGCTTAAATAAATATATTTGAAGTTGGTTTATGCTTGGAATTGAAAAGAAATAAATTTGAAAGTGGTTTCAAAGTGTTTTCTTAACTTTTAACTTTTAAGTAAAAATGGCAAAATGGTGTTTTGATAAAATTATTTTCAAAACTGTTTTTGTAGTGAAATTATGGGTATAATATGAACCCAATTCTGTTTTTGTACTTAAAAATATTAAAAAGTAAAATTATTTTAATAAACTATTTTCTTAAGCACAGACGGACCAAACAATGATCCAATGGACCTTAGTTGTGAGAGAGAATAAACAGTGAGAATGAGTGAGAGAGAATGTTCCTTCCGAGGGAAACACTCGGAAGAGTCCGAGAGCTGGGTCCGAAGAAGGTGGTTGATATGATGAGAATAATAGCACTAGAATCCCAGAATTAGGACTATGAGATTCTAGGGCTAATATGGGAGGTTAGGGTTTAGAGAATGCGTACCTTGGGGGGTGTTTCCCCTAGTTTATATAGTAGCGGGTGGTTAAGATTCAGATAGAATCTCTTCATGATCTTATCGAATCTTTCCTTCTTTAGTTTGATTCTTGACCTTGTGGACCAAGTAAATTGGTTATTTATTAGCGGATTGGGCCTTATTGGGCCGGGCCATAACATTGCCCCCACTCGAGAAATGAATGTGTCCATTCGATTTCCGAGTAGTTTAGAAAATTTCAGAGTGATTCCGATTGCTTTCTTGTATTGTTCCGACTTAGTTATTTTCCGACTGCTTACGTGTCAGTCAGTTTGTGGTGTGTCGTTTTGTTTTTCTTCTGCTGACGTGGCAAGAAAAAGTGATGATTTTTTCACGTTTTTCGAAAGAGAAAGTAGTGGGAGCGATTTTCAAGACTTCAGTAACCGTCCCATCATCAGCACTCTTGCCCCTTTGAATTCCAAAGCGTATTGAAGAAGCTTTTGGGATTTCAAAAGTTAGAATTTTTTCATTTCTCTTTCTTTCCTTTCCTTGTTCCTGAGAGCTCTTGGTTTTCTCTGAAGAAAAAGAAATCATCTTTCTCCAAGTTCTTGCCAACCAGCGACTGTTTTTCACAGGTACTGTTCATCCCTGCATCTTTCTCTTTTGCTCCTATCTGTGTGTGTTCGTTGGGTCTTTGTTCTCTGTTTCGTTCTTGATGAACGTTCCTTTCTTCTTCGGTCCTTCATCCTTTCTTCTTCTCCATTTCGCTTTTTCTCCATTTTTCTTAAACCTCGCTGCCTGCATTTTATTGCAGGCTTCGTTTATTTATTAAAAAGTCAGAAATTGGGAAGAGATCTTTGCCAGGATGTGAGGGTGCCCCGCCCCCTAAATGAGGTTGAAAGTCGCATTTACGGTTGGGTGGAGGAGGCTGTGCTCACCCAACCATCAGTCATTCAGAGTGACTCGCTGCCCGAGTTCCGCCGCAACTTTTCGTTGATGGAGGACTCAGGGATGGAGGGGGACTACGTGTTGGAGGCGGCTGGGCCGTCCGACCGCGTGCCCTTCCGGGCGGGTGAGGGGAGCCCTCACTTTTTGTGGGTGTATTAGGAGTTATTTACTCGCCTAAGGGTGCGCCTTCCTTTTTTGGATTTCCAAAGGGATGTGATGACTCGCTGTCGAGTCGCCGTCAGTCAACTACATCTGAATGGGTGGGGCTTCATCCTAGCGTTTCAAAGGGTGTGTCTACATTATGGATTTCCCCCCACCATCCGGCTCTTCTTCTATATTTATGATGTCCTCATCCCTCCGACTGGTTTTGGGTATATCTCATTCCGTGCTCGTCAAGGCCGTAAGCTGTTCGATTCCTATGAGGATTCGATTCAGGAGTTTAAATGGCACTACTTCAAAGTGTTTCCTGCTCCGTGTAAACGAGCTTTTTGGCTTGGCCATGAGAATAACCCATTCTCTTGGGTTTACTGGAACCCAGAGGTGAAGGACTTTACTGTTTTTAACTTGGAGCCCTTGGAGATGGATGCCTTTAAGTTTCTTGTTTCTCTTCCAGGCGGTTTACCGAAGAAAAATAAGTTTACTTATCGGTGGATTTTGGATAATTCTGATGCTGAAGTTGGGAAATTTCTTGGTATACGGATTTTATGTCTCCATTTTGCTTTTGTTATGCTGCTTTTATTGTTTCTTATTCTTTGCTTGTTTTCTTCTTGCAGATGATTTGCTAGACGTCAAGATGAAGAAGACAAAGCTTGACAATCTGTTGGCCATGATGGCGGATCCTGCTAGGATGGCTTCTCGTGCCATTCTGCCGACTGGTCGTCCATCTGCTACCGCCACTGCTGCTGCTGCTTCGGCTTCTGGTTTGACTCCAGCAAAGTCCTCGTCTCAGGTGCCCCTTGCCCCGACTACTTCTGCGATGAAAAGGCCAAAAAGCCGTCTTCTAAGCGTGAGCGTCCCAAGGTTATCAACCTTGAGGGTGAGTAGGGGGTGGAAGAGGATCCTTCCGCGGACTTGCAGCGGAAGAGGCAGAAGAAAAAGGGCAAGGAAGACGATGCCTTAGACCGGGCGCTTGGGGACGATTCCTCTTGGAAGCATGAGGTGGATCCCATTAAGGTGGCCTTTCCTGAAAATTTCAACTATCAGAAGGCTTTAGATGCGGGTATGACTTCGAGTTCTGTGAGGGAGGCTCTTGTCAAGATGCCCCCGAGCAGCTCCTCGGCGGGTCGTACCATTACTCTACCAAATCTCTCGTGTGCCTCCAGGTAGTTTGATTTCATTTAATGCTTTGCGCATAAGTTATATTGGTGTTGCTTTGTTCACCTTTTTACTTTATTTACTGCAGCAGGTGGGTGTGGAGACCTCTCTGATTGCCAAAGTGAAAGCTGAGAAGGAGTTCTCGGCCACCCTTGAGCAGATTGAAATTCTGAAGGGGGAGAGAGATTCTGCCTTAGCTTTTCTGCCCCTTAAGGAGAAGGTGGATAACCTTGACGATCAGCTCTCCGAGAGGACTGGTGAGTACCAATCTGCTTTAGAGCGGATTGCTCATTGGAGGAGGACAATGGGGTGCTGAAGACCCAATTGGAGTCTTGCCAGTTGTCTCTGAAAGGGGAGAAGAAGCAGTCAGAGGTGGTAGAGGAAAAGGTGGGGTCTCTTGCTGCTTTACTGAAGACTTGCCAGGCGGATCTGGGCACATCCACTGAGGCAGCTGAGTATTGGCGTGTAGAGTGGTAGAGGCTGGGTGCCGAGGTCACAGAGATGTGTCAAGAGACTTTGGACATATGTTTAGACCAAGTCTCCCACCTTTGTCCTGGCGTAGACTTTTCTGCCATAACTCTGAAGTCTCGCTGGGATGCGAAGGGTAGGAGGGTCTATGTCCCTCAGGAGTCGGATGCAGTGGAGGAGTCTCCTCAGGCTGAAGAGGTCCTGCCGGAGCAACAACCAGAGGCTACCACGCAGGTTTCAGAGCCGGCATCTGGGGACTTGGCGGGCGTTATAATTTGTAATGAACATTTTTACTTGCTTTTTATTTTTGCTGTGCCCTTCGTGGATATTGGTCACTTTGTTTGTGGCCTTTTAAAATTGTTTGGCATCGTTTGCTCTATTTATGCGCACTTTACTTGCTCTTAGTTAATTTTGCGTTTAGTGCTTATTATTGGCCTTTTCGTTTTGGCATTTAACACTGCCCTTTGCGCTCGGTGCACTTTATAACTTGTGCTTTCTTCTTGCTAAGTTTGCTTGTCGCGATGTCTTTTAGTTTTCTAGACTATCGATTTGCATAACTTGTTTTATTTGCAACTCATCATCCGAGTGATCAGTCCGATGTGGTGCCGTGGTGTTTGTTCCGACCACTTTATAGGTTGCCCTTTGGGTTAATTTTAATGCCTTAATTTTGGCTCTCGGGCTCTTTGTTCTCTTTTTGAGACTAAAAGAAGTGCATAATGAACAATGCTTAAGGAGTAAAGAACAAAAAAAATAGATTTAAAGGTAAAAATACTTCTTTATTAATAACGGCCAATGTGACCGGAACGCTTACATGCCTCATTAAAACCTCGTCATCCGAAAAACCCTCTTGGGGAAAAAATAAAGATGGGAGGAAAAAGAGTACATGCTACTACGTTCTTTTTACATATGGTACCTTTTCAGGTTTGATATGTGCCAAGTCCTTGGCACTTGTGTCCCCTCAACAGTGCGGAGCTTGTATGCTCCTTTTCCGACCACTTCGACTACTTGGTAGGGGCCTTCCCAATTTGCACCTAGCTTCTCTTGGGCAACATTCTTTCCTCCTATGTCAGCCCTTCTCAGCACTAGGTCTCCTTCTTCCAACTCTCGACTTTTGACCTTTTTGTTGTAGCGGGCTGCTAAGAGTTCTTTTGCCGCTTACTGCTTCATTCTTGCTTCTTCTCGTACTTCGGGAATTAGATCTATATCGATCTCTCTATTCTTTTCATTTTCTTCTGAGTTGTAGGCCGAGACCCGGCTGGTTTCTTCAGCTAGTTCTAGAGGGACTATGGCTTCCGTGCCATAGGTTAGTCGGAAGGGGGTAAGTCCAGTCGCCGACTGCTCTGTTGTTCTATATGACCAAAGGACACTTCTGAGCTCGTCCGCCCAACAACGCTTCTTGTCGTCCAGCCTCTTCTTTAATCCATTTAGGATTATTTTATTCATGGCTTTGACTTGTTCATTGGCTTGAGGGTGCTCTACCGACGAGAATTGCTCATGGATGTGGAAGCCTTCCAAGAACTCTTTAAACTTCTTATTAGTGGATTGAGTTCTGTTGTCGGAAGTGATGACTCTTGGTACTCCGAACCTAGTGATTATGTTGTTCCACACAAACTTTTGACATTGGGCTGCGGTGATTGATGCCAACAGTTTGGCTTCCATCCACTTTGTGAAGTAGTCGATGGCTACGATTAGGTACTTGACCTGCCCGGGTACTTTTGGAAAAGGGCCGAGGAGATCTATTCCTCATTTATCAAACGGCCAATGTGATACAATGGATGAGAGCTTAGTTGCTGGAATTTTTTGCACCTTGGTGTGCTCTTGGCATCTTTGACATTTCTTAATGTACTGCATGACATCGATTTTCATATGGGGCCAGTATACTCCGGCAAGGAGTATCCTTCGGATGATGGTTTTCACCCCTTGGTGCTGGCCGCAAGCCCCTTCGTGCACTTCAGCTATAATGGTGGGGACTCGTTCTTTTTCTACGCATTTGAGCAGAGGCATAGCTACTGCTCTTCGGTATAGCTCGTCGCCCACCATCACGTAATTTGCTGCGTCCATTCTCATCATGTTAACGTCCCATTTTTCTTTTGGGATGATTCCCTTTTTGAGGAAGTTGATGATGAGTTTTTTCCAGCTGCTTTCAATCGAGACTACAAGCACCTCTTAGGGTTCATCAATAGAAGGCTTCTCTTTGATCTCTTGGATCAGGGTGCGATTGCTTTCACTTGGTTTAGTGCTTGCCAACTTTGACAAAGTGTCCGCTCGGTTATTCTTCTTCCGAGGGAAGTGCTTTACTTGTACTTTCTGGAAAAGGCTTTTGGAGCTCTTTAACCTTCTCCGGGTACTTGGCCATTTGGGGATCTTTAGCCTGATAGCTTCTGTTTACTTGGGATGTGACAATTTGAGAATCAGATCTTATCTCCAACTCAAGGACTCCGACCTCTTTTGCCAACTTTAATCCTGCTATCAGCGCTTCATACTCCTAATGCGACAAATTCTTTCGTCACAACCCGGCAAGTGCATCAGATCAAGTAATACCACTTGTGAGTGGGTATCGTTCCCTCGAAGATAGGTGGATCAAGCAATATTCTTTAATCAATTTCTCTAAGTAGATCCAAGTATTAATCAAAGATTAATGGAAAACTAAAGAAAGAAGCTATAAAGATTCATGTAACAACAAGAAAACATATCAAGAAATGCAATCTTTAAACACAAATTATTATTAATCAACCAAATCAATTATCAAGAAATATGGAAAATGCAAATGTAACAAGCAAGATCAAGGAATTT
>JASCZI010120897.1:122671-136220 GCA_036250425.1 Stylosanthes scabra | reverse complement strand
GGCTGGGTCCAAATTGATAAACCAGCCAGATACAAAGGGCTAGCACAACACATATTTGCACAGCATGCTTCACCTTGAAGCCTTTGGATCTCGGGCTCCTCTGAGATGACCTGAACATGCCGAATATTCCTGAATGATGAGCCTCCAAATTTCACCTTCTTTAATCTTTTATCAGAAGCCTGTTCATATCAACATAAATAACTAATTTGAACTAACCAAGAGTAACAACACATTAAAACATTCACATTTAGAATAACCGATCTACAACTACAAATAGATTGCCAGAAAGGAAAAGATCTTTTATTACTAATATCAAGATCTCATACCAGAAATGGATATATCAATTCATGATTTAAAATTCAAATATGAGATCAGTAGCAGAGAAGAAGTGGAAGCAAGTCAGTTGATATGAACATTGGAAAGATCAGAAAATGAAATGGTAAAGGAAGGCATGCTCAAAGTTGAAGACACTGACAGAGATCTAAAGTTATTTGTGGAAAAGAAACGGCAAGTGAAGAAGGTTCCGAAAAAAAACAAGAGAAAGCATAGTAAATAGCAGTAAAGAAAGAGGCCTTGCCTTTGGAGTTTCCGTCAGATGAATTGGAAGCTTTTGGATCTGATACCTTGTTATGTTGGCTTCTCCCCTTGAATAACAAGATGTAGTGTGGACAAGATCTATTTGCACTGAATGCTAATGGCAATGGCAGCACACTTCACACTCATATTTATATAGCCTCCTTTAACTTCAAGTTTATTTTTAACTGTTTTTCCCACTAACTTCAAAAGTAGTCAATCAAAAAGAGAGAAAGAAGAAAAAGGTAAAACGACGCCGTCTTAGAAAGTGTTAGGAGCACCGCCATTTAATTTAAGCACTTCTCATAAACCAAACACGTGGCTTCTCATAAACCTTACCATGAAAACCCTACCACCGTCAGATTTCCTAAAATTAGGGATTTGCGCGTGTATCACACTCCATATCTGAGACTTCAACTTACACAATCACTCACACCTTTTCTTCTATTTTACTCTCACCCCATCACAAATTCACACATTAATTTTCAATTTTTGTTAAATATAGTTTTATACATAAAAGTGTGAATTATTACCTTATAAAAATAATTAATTCTTGAATTTATTGTATATTTTTTTCTAATTACTTTTATGACCAATGCAATAAAATTAAGTTCTATGTAAAATATAAATAATTTTGTAAATAAATTAATACAAACTAAATTTTTGTATAGATTTTAATTTTTTAGTTATATAAATAGTTTTAGATAATTTTTTATATATAAAATAAATTGGACTCGTCAACAAATGATCATATAAGTATATATAAATATATTCAAAAAATATTTTTATTTATTTTTATTAAAATAGAAATATACACAAAGATAAACTTATTAAATGTATGTTGTTTTAAAACGTCCGATTCATGAGTACAATAATTCAACAAAGTATTCATACTATTTAGTCCATATTTTATGGCTCTTATTTATTTTTACATTTTTAAACTATTATTTAATATTTAATACAAGGTCAATCGTTATTTTTATCACTTCATTAACAGTGAATACTTTATAACACATTAACACTTGTGTATATGAAACATACCTATAATATTTTATAAATATAAATGAATAAATGATTGAGATTATAATTAACTAAATAATAAAGTGTATGCTATGTTAATGATATTGTTTTGGGGAAGAAAAAAAAAAAAAAAGTAAAACTGTGAAAACATGGGTAACGCGGGTGCGTGGTTGTGTATGCGACGCGCCTGTGAGTTATGCTATCTCCAACTTGATACTGATGATGGGAATTTGTTCCTCCTTCGAAGCAAAACCGGAAAATCCTCAATTAGGATTCTCACTTCTCACTTCTCTGTTTCTTTTCAATCTATTTCCCTGTCAAATTCTCTCTCTTTCTTTGCCAATCAGCTAAGCAAAGTGCGTTCAGCTTCATCTCTCAAATCCCCACCGAACCAATGACCTCAAAGATACTTGCTTCCAATCTCCGCCACCACCTCACAAGATCCGCCCGCATACTTTCCCGCCGCCAATCGCTTTCAACAGCCACGGCAGCGGCGGCGGACTCGCCCCAACCCTATGAAGACGCCGCGGGAATCACCATGAAGGGGGTGAAAATCTCCGGTAGACCGCTTTACCTGGACGTGCAAGCGACCTCACCTGTGGACCCTCGCGTCCTGGACGCCATGCTCCCCTTCTTCGTCTCCCGGTACGGAAACCCTCACTCTCGAACACACTTCTACGGTTGGGAATCCGATGAGGCCGTTGAGCGAGCACGTTCTCAGGTTGCGGTCCTCATAGGCGCTTCCCCTAAAGAAATAGTCTTTACCTCTGGCGCAACCGAATCCAACAACATCTCCATTAAGGGTGTGATGCATTTCTACAAGGATAAGAAGAAGCACGTGATTACCACCCAGACTGAGCACAAGTGTGTTCTTGATTCTTGCCGCCACCTTCAGCAGGAGGGTTTTGATGTCACCTATCTTCCCGTTGAGTCTGATGGTTTGGTTGATTTGGAGAAGCTTAAGGCTGCTATTAGGCCTGATACCGGTCTTGTTTCTGTGATGGCTGTCAATAACGAGATTGGGGTAGTTCAACCCCTTGAGGAAATTGGCAAGATTTGCAAGGAGTTCAATGTTCCTTTTCATACTGATGCAGCTCAGGCTTTGGGGAAGATTCCTATTGATGTTGAAAAGTGGAATGTGAGTTTGATGTCTCTGAGTGGACATAAGATTTATGGGCCTAAAGGAGTTGGGGCTTTGTATCTTAGGAGGCGGCCGAGGATTCGTGTGGAGCCTCAGATGAATGGTGGTGGACAAGAGAGAGGGATTAGGAGTGGGACTGTGCCTACCCCTTTGGCTGTGGGGATGGGTGCAGCTTGTGAGTTGGCAATGAAGGAGATGGATTATGATGAGAGGAGGATTTCCAAGTTGCAGGAGCGGTTGCTTAATGGGATCAGAGACAAGATTGATGGGGTTGTGGTCAATGGAAGCATGGAGAGGCGCTATGCCGGGAATTTGAACTTATCATTCGCTTATGTTGAAGGGGAGAGTCTTCTTATGGGGTTGAAGGAGGTGGCTGTATCTAGTGGCAGTGCCTGTACCAGTGCAAGCTTGGAGCCTTCTTATGTCTTGAGAGCATTGGGTGTGGATGAGGACATGGCTCACACTTCCATTAGGTTTGGGATTGGGAGGTTCACAACGGAGAATGAAATCGATAGGGCGGTTGAACTCACGGTTAAGCAGGTGGAGAAGTTGAGGGAGATGAGTCCACTTTATGAAATGGTGAAGGAAGGTATCAACATCAAAGAGATTCAATGGGCACAGCACTGATTATCAGGGAAGTTCGCGGCTTAATTAGATTCCTATATGGCGAGCTGAATGAATTGGACATGGATAACATCCCTTGGAGATAGCTATACATGTGTGCTTCTCAACCATATTAATAACCGTTGAACACCCAGGTTTTTGTTGTCCTTCCAGCCTCGTTTCGAGAATCACAATAGGTAATTTAGTTAGGATGAAACATGCTCTTAAATGGTTATGTATAATAATACCTTTCTAGGATTGCATACATTTATTGGCACGTACCTATATTACTTTGTCATGTTGGAATGAACACTGCTGCTCATAGCCAACCCATTTTCTAGTTTTGTTTTATTGTTTTTGGTCCTTCTTAATCTTTAACATTTATGCCCAACTATATATTGTGTATTCTTGTATTGAATGCATTTTGCCCTCAGAATACTGAACTAGACAATGATAGTTGAATAAAGCATATGTTTGTGTGCTATTGACAACCTTCAAATTTGCTTGGTTGTTTCTTGTTTGAGTTGTTGAATATGGTGATGTGTCAACTTTTATCAACCGTTTTTAATTTGTTTATGTATCTTAAGTGAGAAGAGTCAGCCTGAAGTGTTGCTTTACATTCATGTTCAATTGAAAAATACATGATCAATTTAGCTAGTTTAGATATGATTCTATATCAGATTCACCAATAAATCAATGCAAATGTTTTAGACCTGCTAAATTGTTTCTTGTGGATTCAGCAAGTAAAAAAAAATTGTGGCTTACTGAAAGTGACTTTGGTCTGCTATGTCTTTTTCTGAAGGCAACTTCTTTCTCTGTTAAACTAACAGTCTTGTTGTGGTTTCTATGGCTCTTTATCACATAATCACTATTACTAAGTATGCCTCTGAAGTGAAGTCCTTAATGATAATGAGTATTGTTAGGATACCATTAGTAAGAGTAATAGTTAGTTTAAATAGATAGCATAATTTAAAGAGGGTAGGATCTAGTCATTTGGTTTGTCTTTTAGAGAGACCGAGGGCTCTCAGATTCTCCGAACTCTTCGAGGGTAGAGACGCACTCATAATCTAATTTAGGGTTCTTGTTGCGTTTTGAAGAAATGCCCAATTTTTATAGGCATTCCTATATTCTTCTCTGTACCAGTTCTAACTTCTAACAAACAAGGATTCTAGGTCGAGTGCTCAACTGCTCATAGCAAGAATCTTTTTACCCCAAAGTAAAATGAGGTTTTCCTTAGTCAAAATCCAGTTGAGAAGGGATAATGAGGAGGGGTAGGATGTTATGCTGTTTCAAGTTAGTTCATCCTTGGTTTACAATTCCACATGTCAAAACCGTAAGCCATTACAGTTTAAGAGACTTCACTTGGTTTAAAATTTGGATTGCCTATTTTCTTGTTTTGGACTTGGGTTGGGCTGGGTCACGCCCAACCCGCTTGAGTTGCCTTTTTGGAATCGTGGATGAAAATATAAGAATCTTGCTGTTCCAAGGGCAAGTGGATTTGTATTGGGCCTTGCTAATAATGTGATACTGGATGTTTTGTAGTGGATACTTGTTGCGCTCTACATGTCCCAAAGACCCAAACTATAGCAGCTTTTAGTTTAGTAGTTCATTCCAATGTGTGCATGCTCTTTGCTATTCAAAATTTCAAATCAAGTCCATTGTTGTTGAAACCTATGTAGTTTGTGTATTACATCTTGCTTACACCTGAAATAATATGAAAATGGAAAATTATTCTCAGGCTCGCAACTCTGTCCATAATAGTATATAAAATGGAAAAGGATATACACTACTTCACATAGAAAACGAGCTGTAAGTTTTGTAGAACAGTAGTTGTTTGTCTGTAAGGAAATGTATGACTATTGAGTAGAGGGGGGTCATGTCACATGGCAGTTGCCGCTGCTAGCCAAGGATCACAGGCCCCTCAAAATGCATGAGAATAAAAATAAGAAATAGTTGTTTTGGAGGGTGGGGGTTGATGAAAATGCCCTGACAAAAGGGCGTTATGGGATCGTGTGAGGTGCTGGCCCCCATGGCCATCCATGGCCATCAACATCAGATGGCAACTAAAGTATGACTCCTTTGTAGTTGAGCCCAGTACATTTTGTCCATTACACAGGGATAGGGATGGGGCAACTTCACAACCTTGTTCCTGATATTTACAGCACAAAAAAACTTGACGAAGGGTCATCCCCATGGACGTGGAGAGTGATTGGAATCAGAATCCTGAACCCCCTTTTTTCTTATCTCCCAGTGGTCCCCTGAACCCCCTTTTTCTCTTTGTTTCTGTCTTCACCTTTGCACAAAACATTCTCTTCTCTTTTGCTGCTTCTTTTCTTTTCTTTTTGAGTTTAGGATGTTCATATCCATGTGCATGAGGGGCTCCCCTCACGTGACATGCATTGTGTTGTACTCTTATATTCTTCTTCCCCTTTGTGTTGTTTCATCTAATCTCACTCATCCATATATTCTGAAAAATGACACTGTAACTTGTTTTGTTTATATCTGCATCCACTTCTAAGTTCTGTTCTTCCTCTAGTCATTTTCGTAAAGGTTCTTTAATCTTTGTCATTGCTTCTCACTTTTAGTATGCTAAATCCAAGATTAAGGTATCAAAATATGTGCTGATTTCTAGCTACATAATAACTAACAGCCGTAATAAAATTATGTTTATGAGTAACAATCTGCTTTTTCGTTAGTTCTGATTTGCTTGACGACAAATCAATTTTTTTAAAGACCACTTTTTGCAGCTTATATTTATGCAAAGCTTGGCTGTGCAAATCAATCAATCCCGAATTCAATTGACATCATGAAACCCGTCATTGTGATTTGTGAAGTATTATGAAATTTTTTTTTCTTTTCAAAATATCAATCACTTCAAAAGTTCGGTAAATTAACAAGCTTGTACTTGTTATATTTTGGATGGGAGAGATCAATAAATCAATAAAATATACCAAAAAAAATTAAAAGAAAAAAGTTTATAAGATTTCTGTTGTGTTCCATCACTTCAACACCAAAAATGAGAAATGGAAATGTGTGAAACGCCACAATTTTTTTTACTTTACTTTAAAGAGAAGGGGAGAGCCTGTGAGAGCCTGCAATCCTCACTATTTGATATACCAAACAACAGGTTGAATATGGGAATTGAGTTACATCATGTGACTAGTTTGTTGTGTTGTCACATTGAAATAGAGAGATAATTAAAAACTCTAGTTTCCTTCTTCCAAGTTCCAACTAACCATTTCCCCTTTATTCACGGACACGAGAGTTCAACGGCACGTTATTGGAAAATAAACAGCAGGCATTTGCATTTTTCTTGTTACATTGGAAAAAATATTTGGCCGTGTATGTTACTAGTCTTAGGTTGCTTCGACGAGTTTCACTGCATCCCTTCAGTCACTAGTTATCAGTGCCTATTCCCATTTGACCACACTCTATCTAAACGGATGCTCCACCCCCTCAACCACAAACAATGGACACTCAATTCAAATGCTGCCGCACCCATGTTTCGGTAATGCTAGGTGTACATCTATTTTGTCCAATCAAGTTTAACTAAGTCATTAATTTCTATATGAAATAAAAAATATTTTCGATATTGTAATACAAATAAATGATTTGATTAGACTTGGTCGACAAAATAGATGTACCCTTGATTAGCAAAATTACCGTGGAAACATGTATAAAATTTAAAGAAGAATTGGTTAAAAAGATGTTGATGTTTGAGGTAGCCATTTGAGGAGCAAGGGACAGAGCAGAAGAAGAATCTAATTGAAAGCAAGCAAATAGTGTAGTGGGTGAAGAGTGAAGACAAGTCTAATAGGCAATCGATCTCTTTCACTTTGGTAGGGATGTTGCGAATAAAACCAAATTTAAGAGGACAATCAAAAGTTATCATGTCAATTTATATCTTGTTGCTTCCATGGATTGCAATTTGTATGTTGCAAGTTTTGGCTCTAGCGCAGGGTACTGGCCAAAGCATGTCTCAATCAAAAGCACCAGAGTTAATATCAGATATTACAGCGTGACATTTTTAAATAAAATGAAACAAAATACTAGATTGATCCTCATGCTTACGTGGAGGATCATCAAGGTAAACCAAACGGGGCCATGTTGTTACCGGTGAAGACTGAAGGAGACATGGATAGAATCTCATACTATATTTATTTATTTTTAATTACTCTGTGCCATTCATATATCTAATATCTTATACATTTTAGCAAAATGTTAGAAATGATGGACAGAACAAAGCAACCATGGTTAGATCAAGGTTCACTTAATTTAGAGCAACCAAGAGAATAATTACAATAAGCTAACTAGAACAGTTCATGTGACTACAAACTAAATATTTGCCAAGAAAGAAATGAAGGATTATTTCCTGGGCTTAATTATAATGTTAGCATACCAAAAAAAAGAACCTTTTTCCTTGAGAGGGAAGAAGACACTAATAAAAACAAAAATAAAGGCTCCAAAAAAAAGAAGAAAGAATCACTTGGCAGTGTATAATTCATATACAAAGTTGATTACTAAATTGTTGTAGAATGAGGCAGCATCAGGGGTTGAAAATGAGGTTGCCACATTTGCACTTCCAACTCATAGGCTTGTAGTTGGAATTGTATTCACCACTTGCATAAGCAATTGTTTTAAGCTTTGAATTTGAAGAGTTGATGTTGTTGTTGCTGCCATTCTGATTCTGAGCCTGTGGATTTGTAGGAACCTGAATAGCCTCACAGTGTGCACATGACCTGCACCTTCTCTCACATCTTGGTGGCCTTGACCCTATCTGTGCCCTCATCATCATCTTCTTATCACTCTGCACAAAAATGTGTACTATTTATTACTCATGAATTCTCATAAATAGCCAGAGATAGGGGCAGCAAAACATAGTAACTTGGGATTATACCTGTTGAAAACCATTCTGCTTTAGAGTCTTTCTTCCTTTTAGAACAAAAACACAAGGTAATTGCTGGTTAGAATGATGGTATCTATTTAGAAGCTTTGAAAACTATACTCATGTCATGTGAATGTATGCATGTATTTATGTATGTATGTACCTTCAGCAACAAATTCATGGTAGCACCAGCTTGAAACTATGAGAAAGAAAAGAGAGAACCTAACAAAGCTTAGCCTTTGACCACAATGATCAAACCCCATTTGCCTTCGTGAGAGATAGTAGATGGTGAAGTATGTATGGTGTTAGAGAAAGCTAGCTAGAGATTTTGATATGATTTGAGAGAAGAAAAGAGAAGAAGGATGAGGAGCAAGTAGAGCAATGAATATATGTATATATTTTGATATAAATGTTTAGAAGTTTTATTTGAAGTGATGGAACATAGAAAGACAAATGAGAGAAATGCAGAAGAGGGGTTGGAGGGAACTGGGAACTGGCAAGTGGCAAGGGAAGAAAAGGAAGAAGGCCGAAAAGGGAAACACACTCTCCCTTTGGGTGACGAGCCCCTTATCCTTACCCCAACGACAAGCTAAGATTATATAATAATTGCTGCATGCTGGAACAACAAGAAGCATAATAATAAGGGTAAGCATTAGAATTTTAGAATGAATAACCCTTACCACCCCTACTAGGATAATGTATAAGACAAATAGAACCTTGAAACAGCAAAAAGCCACAAATTTCATCAGAATCTTAGTGACTAGCTACCACTAAAGGACATGCATTTACAGCTGTGGATTTTGGGTTTTTTCTTTTTCATTTCTTTATGGAAACTTTAGTTGAAATTACTTCTTTTATTAGACACAACCATCATGAAAATCTGCCTGCAATTAACTTCATGTGAGATTGACATTTTAAGTCGTTATTATTACAATTTAGTCAAACATTTCAAGTAATTCAATGCTTTGTAACAAGCAACTTCACGTAAAGTTGATTGTACTTGAGTATTCACAAACAATCATGTTCGAATTCGATAAGACTATTCTGGAATGATAAAATTTCCATTTCAAATTTTAACATAATTTCATAACCATAAAATTTAAACTAAAGATCTTTGGTTAAGTAAGGATAATAATATATTTTTCTTTATAGTTTGAATGAAGAGAGTGGGGAAAGTGAGAATAAATTATAAAAGGTAGGGTTGATTTTTGGGTGGTTGTTGTATTGTGATGAGAGGAGTCCCACCATAGAATGGCACATTCCCATCTGTCCCTGACCCTGTGACTGCGAAAGAGAAAGAACACAAATGAATCTCTCTAGCTCAACAATATGGTACGATCTTTTCACACTCTATGATTGTGCAATCACATGAAAACCTGCCAAGCTTATTATCACTTATTTATTTATTTATTATTCTGCTTATTAGGAGGTGGGGTTTGTTAAAATGAATGCAGAATCTGATGGAATCATCATCATTCTTCACATTTCACAACAATGCATATCCCTTCTCTGTTGCTGCTACCGCCTTGGGCCACTCACCACCTACACATTTTCATTTTTCACCTTCACACTCCTATAATTTCTCTGTCCTTTTCCCCCTTTTTTGGTGTACCAGTATAATTCAAACACCAAACCATTCCATTTTTAATATCATTTCACTGATTACTGATTTCAGGCCCTCAGAAATTAAACTTTGTATATGATCATGTCTTCCTCCACATGTCCCACTAAATGGCCAAGAAACTACTCTTAAACACCAACCACCAAAAATCTGCTAAATTATTAAGATGCCCACAGAAATATTAGCTAAATTTCTTATCGATAAGATATATTAAAATATTAAAAATTTTGATAAAAATGTTTTCAAAATATTTTAAAATGTAATAAAAATAACTCAAAAGATTGAAAAAAAATATATTATTTATTATTTTGGCAATTGGATGAGATAGAAGCTGGATAATAGGCGAAAGACAGCAAAATCTAAGAAGACTATTTCGATCTACATGTAAATAATCTTTCTATAGATATAATACATAATAAAGCTTAATAACATCATCGTTTGATTCATGTAGGTAATCCCAACTAATAGGACAATGCTTTATTTATTATTGTATTATCAATCATGTTATACGATGACCCTTTAAAATATAAATGATGGCATGCATATAGCGTTTGCGTTTCCATGACATAATATGATATGGGCCTTTTAAGTTTGTAAACATGTTTAAAGACAAAATGACCCATCATGTACTACAAAGTATAGTTTAAGCCCATAATGTGGTCCAACTATTCTTATGACGGGGAAAGAAAAACAGAAAGCAAGGCCTAAAGAATATTAAACCCAATTCAGCTTCCAAATAAACACTCTCACAACCCAATTCAGCTTAGCACGTACTTACTTCGATTATTGGTCTATGACTCTATGCAATACCTTGATATTTTCTTGTTCTTTTATTCTTTTTCTGTACATCAAAACTGAAATATCCCCTGAAGAAAAAAATATATATATATATCCGCAAACAGGGGTAGCCATCGCCTTTACACTATCTGTTGTATCTTCACATTTTAATTTTTATCTTCAATTATTTTTATACTCATTGTCAATCTACATACTCATGCATTCACCTCCTTTTTATAACACTAATTATTTATGTATGTCTTTAGTGTAGATTCTTTCTTTTTTATTTTTTATTTTCTTGGTTTTTTTTTGTGGTATTAGAGCTTCTTAAAATTAATGATGTGGGTTCGCTTTTCCCTTATTCTCTATTCTATTTCTATCACGTTTTTATTTTGTGTTTGGCTTTTCAAACATTTTAATTAAGAGTCATTGACTTTTCAAATTGAAATTACTACCGATGCACATAATTTAATTTTTGGTTGGTGTTGGGTAGAAATAATATTTTGTTAGAAGGAAATAGAGAAACAATTGAGGCGGGGATTTGGAGTTTGGATAATAATATATATGATGGAAACACATGAAGCGACACATAGCGTCATGGCAACCAAGCAATTAGACATAAGGTGGTTGTGGCATGCACATCAAATTAGAAGAAACCATGTTCCATTAATTAATCAATAACATTTCTTATCCACCACCTTTTCCAGCAATTAATGTAACCACAGTTATAAGTAATAATCACCTAAAGCATATAATATATGTTAAGATTATCAATTCAAAAAGCGTTTATAAAAAGTTAATAATAATCTTTGTACTACTATAGATTATGCATGCATATAAAAGATGAGAATAACAATGGTAGGTTATATATAGGCCCTTCAGTTAATTTAGTTATTTCAAATGGGGTCTAAAAAATGTAATAAATATTAGTTTGGTGCACGTTGAGAAAAAGGAAAAGAGGGAAATGGACGCAATAATAATGAGTTTGGAATTGCATGAATGGTGCTGGCAAACACTGGCTCTACTGAAAGTGAACCGTGCATTTCAATTTTCAAGACTATACAAATCCCCAACTACACTCTACTCTATTATTAATTTTATTTATTTTTGGACATCATACTGTATTATGAATTTATGATTTTATGATGTTCGAGGGTAGTATAGTAGGGGTATTATTCTACATGTATGTCCCCACCACTACTTAGTATAGTTATCCACTTTAGCCTATATGAATTATTATTATTATTATTTCAACATTATTAATTCCCATATTTAAAAAGAGTAATACTACATAATTAACTTTTTTAAATCATAAATTAAATATAGTTGAAAAGCATGCAAAAAGTTATTGTAAAAACACACGTGAGATAAAGTGCAAAGATGCAAAGCAGAAGTAATAATTATGAATATGTAGCGGTATTACTTTACTCCTCATGTGTAGTAGCTTTCAGCCACATTTATTCGATAGATCAAATTGAGGCCGAGTGCAGGGTAAGTTAAGATTTTCGTTTCATCACTAGCTAGCTAGTACCAAGTTGAAGTTCTTCTAAGTTGTAATTGATGATGGGGAAGCTAGATCATAGGTAGTAGCCAGCTCGCGTTCATATATATTTTATGTTTAAGTCTAAAGAAACCTAACAAGAATTCAGGTAACAAATAAAGTCCATTTGTTCTTCTACTGCCCTGGTTGGTAGAACTTGAAACAATTAATTAATGGACATGGTAATTAACTAATTAACATCATTTCACCGGAAAATTAATGGATTGTAATTTTTGAGATTCAGGTTATTTTCAATTAAAAATTGGGCATAGTAAATGGATAAATGCCTTCATTAATGGGGACGAATACATGCACACGCTCATCAGAAAATCATTAGGGCAGTAGAGAGAATACAAAGATAGAAATTGAAGAAGCTAAGGTCGAAAGTGCAAACATTTGCAAAAGAAGGATTATAGTAATAGTTTAGGGCCCTACTCACTGCTCCTCATTAGCTGTATCGAAAGCTATATGCTCTTCTCCTCTTGCAATTATTAGTTGTAACACTAACACTAACACTCTTGATTTTCGTATATAAATAGCACAGCACAGCACACTTTCTCTTGCTCCATCCACTCGCATTATTCCAATTAAACACAAATACATGGATAATTTTGGTATCTTGTTTTTATTATTATCATTATGGGGTGGGGTGTGTGTTTGGGGAAAGCCAGTGACATTCCTTCAAGACTTTAGAGTGACGTGGTCCGATTCCCACATCAGGCAAATTGATACTCAAGGCAACGCCATTCAACTCATTCTAGACCGAAATTCTGGTAATTATTAATTTGTATATATATATATATTAATTATTATATAGAGTGAAACAATGAATTAATAAGCATTATTATTTTGGAATATATACGGAGGATGCGGATTTGCTTCACAGAGTAGGTACATGTTTGGGCGTATTAGCATGAAGATTAAGCTCATTGCCGGAGACTCTGCTGGCACTGTCACCGCATTTTATGTATGTTTAATCTGTATACTACATACTCATCAATTTAAATTATTAATTAATAATACTAAAGAGAGAATAATGTTATTATTGTATACGTAGATGAGCTCGGAGAGGGAGAGTATAAGGGACGAGCTTGACTTTGAGTTCTTGGGAAACCGCAGTGGTCAACCATACACTGTTCAGACTAACATCTATGTTAACGGCAAAGGGGGCAGAGAACAAAGGGTCAACCTCTGGTTTGACCCTTCCGCCCAATTCCACACTTACACTATTCTCTGGAACCATTACCACATTGTGTAAGACTATTTTAATTATTTTCTTTTATAATAAGTTTCTATGATAACAATAATAGTAACACATATATCTGCATGATTGCATGAAGGTTCTATGTTGATGAGATTCCGATAAGAGTATACAAGAATGACGTGGCA
>JASCZI010120897.1:109728-122661 GCA_036250425.1 Stylosanthes scabra | reverse complement strand
TTGCGTACCCGAGAATGCAAGGAATGGGAGTGTACTCAACGCTGTGGGATGCAGATAACTGGGCAACAAGGGGAGGATTAGAGAAAATTGATTGGAGGAAGGCACCCTTCTATGCATATTACAAGGACTTTGACATTGAAGGGTGCCAAATCCCAGAGCCCACCAATTGTGCCTCGAACGCAAGTAACTGGTGGGAGGGTGCTGCTTACCAGGGCCTTAATCCCATGGAAGCCCGCTTATACAGGTGGGTTCGGATCAACCACATCGTCTATGATTATTGCCAGGACAAGCCCCGATTCCCACTCGGCCCACCACCCGAGTGCTTTTCCTCCCTTTAGTATTATTACTACCCCTTTCTTCTGTCGGTGTGTATGTATGTATCTTCTATTCGTTATTTGGGCTCTACTCTCTCTGTAATAAGTGATAACTAATAAAGGTTGTGATCATTCATGAAGCATCTTGAAATAAAGATTCTTTTGGACTTAATAATTAACCTAGTGATGTAGCAATGCAATCCAAAAACTCTATTGTTTCTATCTAAGGAAAGGACAAAATACATGTTTGCCCAATAACATCCATCATCTCTTTAACATATACATAATGCTCCTCCGCATAACCGCACTTATATATTATTCCTCATTCAACAATATAATGCTTTTCACTAATCACCACATCTTCTGCGTTGCTCTCTATATATTTGTAACTAGCTAGCTAACTCGTAATTAAGCGTAAAAAACAAAAGCTGCACTAGTAGAGGTCTTAATCAAGTAGCTAGTGGAATTAATTCATATCATATCATCCATCGAGTTCAAACATCACTGAATGGATAAGGCTAGCTGTTGATTACTAGCACAATTTAGGAGTATGTAGTAGGTTCCAACTTCAATTCTGAGGCCACACATGTTACGACTTAGCTAGGAATCACAATAATTGGTTTCTAACTAATCATCACTATGTGTATGTATGCCCCATACAAATTGTGACGTTTTCTTCTGACCACATAAATCGTCGGCATAACAAATCCTTGTATGTTATCATCAGCAATAGTGGCCAAACAGTTTTTCCATCTTTTAACTCCCATTGTTGGTATGCGTAATTATAAAAAAAAAAGGACGCACACTTGCATAATAAAGAACACACATTTCTAAAATTAAATAAATTATAGCAGGGATTTCAAAATATCTCATAAGTGGTCACTACAACTTACCTTTAGAGCGAAGCAATAAGGGCTAGCTAGCTTAACAATGAACAAACAAACATACAAACGTTAATGCTTCAAATTACCAGAATTTCTTAAACTTCACTTTATAAAATGGAAATAGCTTCATTACCCCGTTTGGTTTGTGAATATGAATATGCATATATGTTTATTATGTGTATGAGTGTATCAACTTTATTAAAATATGCTCTCATAATGAAATGCTGTGACCCCTTTCGCATTCAAATGTAATACAATACCAAGGTTAAGTTCTAGAAACACCAAATTAAAGCCCACGAGGACGTGCGCCTCAAAAAGTTTTTCAAATTTTGGGTTCCAATTGGGTCCATCAACTAACAGTGTAAACTTGTGGACGTGGAGAAATAGACAAGGGGAAAAAATTGGTAAGTAGGTTCAAGTTAATAAGGTTTAATTTCTTTTTATGTTTTTCACACAAGCAATTGCAAGCACGCGAGATAGAGTAGCATTATTTATTTATGGGATGAAGATAATGCATTTACATATATACTAATTAAATTAAAGGAAATGTCAGAACGCACCAAAATGTAAAGATAGAAGAGACGATGGTGATGAAGACATACAAGAAAAAGGAGACAAGAATAATAGAGAACAATTACACAAACCCAAGCTAGAAATGGTAGCAACACAAGCATCCTCTCTGCTACACTACAACCGCAACACCACCCATTCTATCGCGCATGCATGCAACACATTCCCACCTAATTACCTTTTTAATTAACTACACTCACAATCATTATCTTTTTTAACAATATATATATGGACATTCACTTTATTATTATTAAACTTATTATTGTATCAGAAACAGCTTCATTCAATACTTTATTTTCACATCTTAATTAAGAGGCAACTAATAATTAAGTCCTCTTCCTTATTAGACTAATATATTAGGATAAAAATGTTGCCAGCTAAAAATGGTGGTCAGCCAAAGAGTTAAGCAAGTTAATTATGAAATGTTATACATTGAAGAAGTAGCTAGGTAGGTGAATAAATAAAGAATTGGTGATGATTGGCATGGGCATGCAATGTAGAGCATGTATTATTAGGTGTTACCAAACGGAGAGACAGCTCATGCACAAACATGTCAGATACTTTTTTGGCATGTTCTCACATAATAACATAACAACATACATCCCATTCAGAGAACAACAAATTGAAAGGAATAATATATATAGATAGCTAGATTCCTTTAGCTTCTTCTTTCAACCTTAATTAAATTAATAATCACAAAGTCTCTGTATGTGTTCCGTTCTGTATCCTCTTAGCTTCTATCGGCGATTATGGAGAGGATTAGCTCCCGATGGCACACCCCTCTTCTCTTCTAACTCTGCTCCTTTCCCATTCCCAGAAGAATTATTAGGTGATGAAGATGAAGCTGCAGACTTGCTATTGCTGTTGCTGCTGCTGAAATTCAATAAATTAATCGCTATGCCACCAAATCCAGAACTGCACAATATCAGCAGAATCAGCAGCACTGAAGAAACACCTCTCATTTCACTTGCTTTTTATTTTTCATGCCTCAACATGTATATCAAATTCTTCGTATACATAGCACGCAGCTAGCTGATGAAATGTGCATGCAAATAATAACTAGATACAGACACAAACAGGCTTAAGTAATTACTAGGAGAGGAGAGCAACAAATTTTAGAAATATGAGTCTCTTCTATTTGGGGTATAAAAGGAGATGTAAAATGCTTGTCATTTGAGTGAAGTGGTAATAATAAGTAGAGTGAAGGCCAAGAGTAAGGAAGGTGATATATATATATATATATATATATAGGGATGGTTTTTATTATGAGAATTGAGAAATGCCCTCCTGCAGAAAGTGACACGCCAGGGCAGGGAGAGCTAGCTTTTTGTCCAGCATGACAACACTTTTTGATGCTTTCTTATTTGTTGGGATATAGGACACTATCATGTCTTATTATTATTATATATCATCACTTGCAACTGCTTTTGTTTTCACCTTTATTTTCCTCTACTTCTTTAATGCTAACATACAACTATTAACTCCCAAAACAAAGTAACTACCTAACAAATGGTTTCTTCAATAAGCCCCCCTAAAATCCCGTGTCCTTCTTAGTAATCTTGCTTCTAAACAATTCACAAACAAACTAAATTAAACTACCTGCTTCTCATAAACTCTTAGTGCATACTTATTTTTCATTATCTTTCAATCATGCATCTGTTCCTTACATTAAAATATTTACCTCTTATAATGTTGTATTGAAATCTCTCTACAGATAATACATTATTATTATACTAGTACTAGTACTATGTCGTAACACAACTCTTAAAATATAATCATTGGATATTGAAAGCACAGAAATTAATATATTTTTTTTTATATAGTTTCTGTTTTTTTTTTTTGGACAGATAGTTTCTGCTTTTTAAAATGGCACAAGCTTGTTAGAGGGCTTTTTGTCTCTCCAGATATTGCATAATCATAGGTTTTTGTCAGATCATGTTAGTTAGACACTCCTTTGCATCCGAAAGGATGGGTTGTTATTTTTTTGGGTCATGGGATAATGTATTATATTGTTAGAACGGATGAACACCCTCTAAATATGCTCATCTTTTATATGTTTCCCAAACCTTTTAGTTCCAAAATTAAGACGATAACTTTTATTTCTTGGTCCTCGTTGATGAGAACTTTTTTTTCTTTTTTTATTCCAATTCGATAGTCAACAACTAATTCGCTATAAATCTAAGTTTCATTAAATTATTTAAATTTTTGACATTTGCTTTTTTTTTAATCTTTAAAGGGGCCATAGGCCCAAACAGTAAGAACTACTCACTAACAGAAAATCTACGAGGAATTGAAATTGAAGAGTCCAATTAGAAGAGAACTTGTTTTTGCCCAAATAGAGGAGTCCAATTATGATAGGCATTGCCAGAAATTGAAGGCACGGTCTGCATATCCTTTCGGGGCAAAATATACCCAAAAAAATACTACCAAACCTGGCTCTTCCTCTGTCGGGGCGGGTTTTCAACCCGGTTTCTTTATTGGGCGGTGGCCCATGACAAAAAAGAAATATTTAACGAGCTAATACCCAAACTCTTAATCTTGTACCCAACTCACGAACAAACAAAAAATATCTTAGCAATGAAATATTTTGGCGGCTTCAAAACCTATAGGTCTGGTACTCTGGTAGCCTACCCTTAAGAAAGTAGAAAATAGAGCAGCTGGCCCAGTGGTGGAGCTTTGCTTCCAAAATTGCTGCATACAAGAAGATAGGGGATCGATCCCCACTGAACTCAAATGAAAAAAAAAAAAGAGTGTGTGAGTTAGTGTGTGTCAGTGTATGAGTGTAAGTTGGCTATAGCCAATAGCTGTCAAAAAAAAAAAAAAATAGTAAACAGAGGTATTGGTACGAGACTAACCTAATTAGCATTATATTATACAAAACGTTTACCACATACCACTAATAAAACTAGTGAAAATATTTGGTAGACATAATTAGATAGGTACATACTTATATAATTTGTCTATTTTAATATTATTTATTTTTATTAATTATCTCCGAAATAAATAAAAAACTACAAATGTTATATATATGAAATTAATCAAATTATCAATATTAAGTCAATTAAAATAACTTTAAATCATGATTATCTAAAATATGGAGGCATGTGGAGTTCTAATGTCCAACCAACAGAGAACAACATATAGGGCCCAACTATCTGAGTCTTTGCCAATTGCCGATTGCCAAGTTTAATGATATAGAGTTGAGTGTTAGTTCCACCGAAGAAAAAGAAAATACTAGTCAAAATAGAAAAAGGGATAAGACCTAAGAGGAGGTGGTCCTGTCATTTCTGAATATGATATCTCCAAATAAGACCTAGTTGCTTTGGGCCAAGGTCATGTGATAGTTCGGGTTCTGTTCGCTCAAAATTAACGAAGAATGTATGCCATTTGATTTTTTTTTTTTTCACGTTATTTCAATCTAATAAATTAAGAATTAATCTGTCACAAATTAAAACTTCATTTAAGATTTGTTGTTGGTCAGTAGATTATTGAATACGTAAAATAAAATTTAAATTTTTTAAATTTATTTAAATAGACTAATAAATTAATAATTATAACAATCTAACTTGAAAATTTTTATTCTATGTTTTTGCTTCAATTCTTTTTTATCTTTTGAAGATTTTGGGCCACACAAGGGTATTATAGAGTAAATTGCATGTCTAGTTAAAATTCTGAAATCCAGAATAATTATGATATGTTGTTACTTGTTCATGCTTTTTGAGAGGGAGTGACAAAGGATAAGGGGGGGCCTCCCCTCCGAGAAGAGTCAATAATATTATTCTTCGTTTTCTTGGTTAGGAACCACTGATTTTACCGATAGGAAGATTAGTGGTATTGCATTATTATTTATTATGGTTTTGGAGTGACAGCACGTTACTGAATAATGATGTATTTCCTTAAGATTTTAAGATTGAGACTTGAGATTCCTGCGTGTCCTTTTTCTGCTTAGAATACTTATTACATGTGGGTAGAGTCACAGCATTCAGAGACCGCAATTGCAGGCATTCGTTCTAGTAGGAATCGAATTCATTCGTAGCTAATCTTCTCATCTCATTTAAAACAAGTGCATAATGCAATGTATGCATGCTATTTACTCTCTTTTTTTTAATTTCTAAGGTATCCCCAAACCGACAGATTGAGGATTAATTTTTCACGAATTTAAACTTTATTTAAGGATTTGTTGTTAGCTATTAGATTGCAGCATGTACAAAGCATAATTTGAACTCTCGCACTTACTTAAGGACTAATGAGCTAACTACCAATCCAAGCTGGTTTCTATTAACTATTTACATCCACGGAATAATACTGAGTTGAGATTTTACTATCCGTAACCGTATAACGGACGTGTGTATCTATAATGATGCTTTATGCGTTATACTTCCACTGCTTTAATTTTTACGTATGATTTTATTCAGGCTATTAGTTAAAATTCTGCTAGTCACTAAATTACATACTAAAGTTAAATCGCTTATTAATCCTGTTCAAAATTGATGCTACTTCATTCTAAGTAACAAAGGGGGTTACTCAAATTTCATTTTAATAATGGATTCTTAAATTTGATGCTTTACTTAAATCAAACATACTATTCCCTTTTGGGAAAAGTTGATGAGAGACGTCGACGCCTCATGTAACGTAGCTAGTTTTAGTACCTCACTCTGCTGCATGAAGTAATATAGTTATCGTGGCCGAATTCAAGAAAACTCCAGCTACATGCGAGTACTACTAATTCAATTAATAATAAAATGTTGATTGAGGCTATATGATGATTGAAAATGTTATATATTTATATTGCTAAACATTATCATGATTGATGATGGCACACGCATGCAGAGGTGCTTTCCATCGTCAATGATATAATTTAATTATGTAAGTATGAATTAATAATAATTAAATTGGGAAGTTAGGATCCATCAAATAATTGTGTACAATGAAATTCCGTTTTCAGGCCGACAAAGCAGCTAAGTGAGGACATTTGTCTCTAGTTTAGGGTGGGGACTAAGTAAAGGCCATTACGTGTGCGCACACGTAGTAACCATACAAAATAATATACGTAAAATCATCCTCATCGAAACACATGATCTACTACTAAACTGCATCTGCTGTTGGTCTTATTCACTGATGATACACATTACACATATCATAACTAAATAATTAAATTCGAATTAATTAAAATAGAGTTTAATACTTTTAAGAAATCAAACCACACAATTTTGTACTTGCATATACATACATATGTTCCGTTTCCATTTATCTTTCTTAACAAAATTAGCCCCTTCGTGACGCCAGGTTTAAGCAAGACAAAAGACCCAGTACTAGCGGGCTGGATGAATTACATGGTAAAGGACCAAAATTAGTAGAATAGAATTTTCTATAGTTGAATTTAGTCAAAAAAGAAAAGAAAAGAAAAGTAAGAGTTTATAATTATATATAGTATACATTTATAGGTAGTGTTCACACTAATGTTGGGTATTCAATCATAGAAACATATAAAAATGATGATATGAATGGAGTTGGAGTTCAATTCTCATGCGATGATGATGGCGATGGGCGATGATGATGAGGAGGAGGCAGATTAGCAGTTTCCAGGAAAGTGTCCTGTTTTCCCGGAAAGTCCCTGTCATGATATTAATTGGTCCACAGCATTATTATGAGCAAAAGATGTGTGGAATTGAATTCATTATCTATCCCCAATGATATCATATCACACCAAATCTACATTTTTGATTAATTTAGATGAAGTAATATTAGTTAGGTGTTAGCGACGTTGGGGGTGAGTATTAATTAGTGAATAGTGTAGTGGAGTGTCCAATTATGATAACGTGGGTGGAAGGGATACGGTGTGTGATGGTGGGGGAATAGATCCGCACCGTTGATTCTGGTGAGATGACGTGTGAGGCAGAATGAGGAGGGACTTTTGGGGTCCCAGGTTCATGGGCAACCAAAAAGGAGAAGAAGAAGACCCTCCCCTAAAGTAAAATCTCATGTTTAGATTTTGAGAGAGACCCATTTCCCATTGGCTCATCACGTGGGGGGTCTGACCCACCAGCCCCCTTAAAGCCGAAGCATCCCACCACATCCCACCACATACATATGCTAATAAATAATAATCCTAACACATTTTCGAATAAATCCTACTATTAAATAAAATTTTAATTTTATTATGTGAATAATGAAATATTCTCATGTCTCAATATCTCTCACAATTAACTTAAGCTTGTTTTTTTTTTTTAAAGTGAATAACCATCCATTCATTAATCCTTAGCTTGGTTTCTTTATAGAGAAGCTGAAGGTGGTCTCTTTTGCCACCCGTAATATCCTCTCACCCTCTCTCATTCAATCCCTCTTTAAAGCAACTGATTTGCAGACAGAAACACGTGAGCTAACTTCCCTATCCGCACCTTCGACCTTTCCCTAACTTAATCATAACCTCCCATCAAATTTATGCTTTTCTCCATTTTTCTTTAAACCGGGGCCATAGCTGCACTGTTAAGCTATCCATCCATACAACAACTTTATTTTTCATTTCTTCTGTGTTTAATTTTAATATATTGACCATTATATATTGTTTAAATAATTATTTCAAAAAGTGTATTCAATAGATAATTATTTTTTCATACGGTAATATTTTATTCAAAATATACATACATACATATATATTCTATTTTTTATATTAAAAATAATTGTATCATATAAAATAACAATTTTTAGGAAAATGTTATTTTTAAAAAGTAGTATAACATAAAGAATAATAATAAATCTATATTTAAGCAGCTGAACCTATATACGATGTTTATTAACATCTAAGTATAATTCATTAAATCAATTATATATTATGTATATATATACTAAAAATTGATTACTAAATCATTTATTATTTAAAATGCATATTAAAAATATATAAAGCATCACATAATATGAATAAATATATAATAACTCATTTGATAAGAAAAAAATTTTGTGTTAAATGAAGTTTTTGTAAAACATTAAATAGAAACCACAAGAACAACAAAAAAGCTAAATGTACATATAAAACATATAAATACATTCTAATTAATCATTTTTTCAACTGAAAAAAATTTATGTGTATCAATGTATTTATGTGTATACATAGCAAAATCGATATAACAATATTTGATTGATGTGTAACACATAGGAATTTGAATTGTAATTATAAGCTTCTGGAATATCATTATTTCACTTTCCTTCCTTGTTTTGTCCCTTTGACTGTGCTATATTTACGTCCGGTTGGGTTAAGACTTAAGATATTAAAAGTCATACAATATAATCATTTAATTACTTGACTTGTTAATAAGATTTTTGACTTTGTTTTCTTTGCTCGTTGTGGGTAAATACGGTAATATTTAGGGTTTCACTCAACAAACAGTAAACTGTTACTAATAAACCTACAGCACATGGGAAGAATTTCCAAAAAGAAAAATCATTCATTATTTTAACTGAACTAGGCTTTGGCTATACGTAGATGTAGTGTGTGCATATATATTGTAAATTTTATAAGGGAATGAAGTAGTAATCAATTAGTAAAGCTTCATATATATGAATTAAAAAGAATTATAATAAAGAGTAAAGAGTATTTCAGCAGAATTAGGGGGAAAATTAAAGAAGATAAAGAAATGGAAATAGGGGTGCGAATCGGGTAGGGGAGGTTTTTCATTTTGGGGGAAAGAAGATGAAGATACATGTATATGATTGTTTGTACGTATCTGAATTTATACATACATATATAGATAACAAAAGAATTTGATGGATGGAGAAGTCTTGTATAATGATTTATAAACATACATTAAAGGAAAGGGAAAAAGCAAAAACAAGAAAGAAAGAAAGAAAAAAAAGAAGAAGAAGAAGTAATCTTAATGAGCAGTTGCTATAATATTATCTACCGTATTAGTTAATTACAGCGTTATCCCTATAGCAAGGTAGGTATTGATGCCTCCAACCAATAAAATACAATGGTTGTGAGGTGAGAAGGATCGGAGTAGTAGGGCAAGTCCTAACTTAATTAAGCTGATGATGATGATGATATATAGGTTCAACATGCTGCAGAAGGATTGGTGAAGGGGTTATAGAAGTGAGGCTTTGGAGCAATGGAAGGAGGGGGGTCGTTGCTGAGCCTCTCACAAGAGGGGCAGATGGTGAGTGTTGCAGCCGGCATAGGCATGTAGAGGGGTTGTGCGAGCTTCAGCGCCTTCAGTTCTTGTAGCTCCTTCTTTAGCCTTCTGTTCTCGTCCGTCAATGTTTCGCAGCATTTCTTCAAGAACTCGCAGTCCACTTCCGTCTGCTTCAGCTTCGTTCTGCAACACACATAATTATTAATTAATTAATCCATCAGAACATGATTAATTATTTCAAATCGGTCGTTGGTAGCTATTTGTTACTACACGTACCTGGCTCTCCTATTCTGGAACCAAACTTCAACTTGGCGAGGCCTCAGATTTAACTGCCTGGCCAAAGCTTGCTTCTGTTTCTGTATATAAAAAAAATTAAAGAATTAATTATTTATGATGATTGGTTGATTATGAATTATTTATGATGATTACGTACAGGATTGAGAGTGCTGTGTTGTTTGAAGCTGTCTTCAAGAAGAGCAGATTGTTCCTTTGTGAGCCTGAGTTTCTTTCGGGCATTGGTGCCGTCTTCATCTTCATCGCTTACTCTGGAAGAAACTCTCTCGCCATCGCCATCACCATCTGCCTCTTCACAGCTACTAAGATCCCTCTCTCTCTTGACGCACGCCGCCACCACCCTGCAGCCGCCACTTGAGAAGGACGACACTGCGCTGCCGTGAGGTGAAGCCTGTCTACACATTTCACCACTTGTAGGCTCCTCGCAATAACCTCCTGATTTGTTGTTGTTGTTCCCAGGCCCAGTAGCAGAATCCATAATCATCATCTTGCTTTTCAGAATCTGCTGGTGGAAGCTCTCACCGGAAAGACCCAGCGTTAGAGATGGCTCTGTTGTGTCATCACCGGAACAGAGCTTTGGTTTGGTTGACGGAGGAGGTGGAGTAGCGGTGGTTTCCTCTGCGGTGGTAGTAGTAGTGAGAGATAACCCTAGAACAAGCTGGAGGCCTGAGGAGGAGGAGTTATTATTGTTATTGTTGTTGGGATTGGGATGGTGATCAAGACCCATTATTGTTTGAGAAGAATAACAAGATAAGTAGTTGTGTGTGTTTTGGAGTATCACGTAGTAGTATATATGTGATGGTTTTGAGTTAGGAAGATCAGATGGTGTGTTTTTAATTTAAAGGCTCATGGGGGGGGGGGGGGATTGGATTGGATTCAGAAGGAGAGAGAGAGAGAGAAACGAATTATGAATGGGACTTTTTTGTGGGGGCGTTGGGTGGGTGGTTGGGTGGGTAGCTATGATACACTATTATTAATTATTATTATTATTATTAATCAAATGCAGGAATGAGTAGAGCACGAATCTTACTATCAAATTCCCCCTTCTCTATCTCATCTCCTTCTCTTACACAGGTTGACCATCACACATCCACTCTTACTCTTATTATTATTATTATTCCCTAATAATAATAACTCACATACTTGGAAAATTCCCTCTCTCTTCTTTACCTCTCTAACCTAACAATGGAGAAATATTATTTCTACTTTGTATTTATTACTCAATTTATTTATCAATTATTATTTTCTTATATTAGATAGATATTCCCACATCTCACATGGCAGTGCAAACACACACGAAGCAGGTTGTCCAGCTTAGGGACCCCACAGGTGTACCAAATATATAACTCTATTATCATGATCACACTTTCGTGCTTTACCCATATAAATTTCTCCTTTGCGTATGTTCTAGTTTCACTTTACATTCTACCAATTATTGGTTCCTTTTAATTACTCCTCCTTAACAAGGGCCCCACTTCCTACCCCAACCCCCTATCTTTTCAGTTTATACTCGTTCCATTCATACGTATTTTGATATCGTCTTATTAATTTATTTTTGTACATTATTATTACTACCTGATGGCATAAATGTATGTATTGGCACGCACTCATCATCCAAAGGTTGCTTCATAAGTAATTTCCGAAGATAATAAATATATATAAAAAAAAGCTAAGAAAGTAATACGAATGGAGAGCATGATTGAAATGGAAAATGAATGATGATCCATGTCATATGCGCGTGTGAATTGAATGTAAATATATAAGAGAGGCACATGAACTGTCTCCCACTTGATGCGTGCCTGCTAGTTAGAGATGGGTACCATGTCACTTTGGTTACCAATATTGTGTATACTTTTTAATGAATGGGGGAATGTGAGAGAGTATATATTTCTCTATAGCTTATTATGAATGTGGAGATTAGAAAGGGATGTGCACTATTTGTTTGTTTCCAATAGAAAAGAAGGATAAAAAAGAAAAGTAGGTACAAGACACAATTGGAGTTTCAATGAGTTATAATGGTGCCAGAATATGATTCATCAACAAGAATCCGGATCTTTGCTTAACTAGAAAGTTGATGTGGAGTGTTTGGGACCTACTCCTCTATATTACTACTATAACCACTTCCAATAATGCATTGTCGGCGATGCTAGCTACCTCAACACAAGTTAGGTCATCCATTATTCATGATCATACTACCTAATTATTCAATTCATTACATTATCAATACATCTATTCACCCCCACAAAAGTAAATTAATTATTTATTACATTAAAGTAGTAACGCCGTTAATATAATAAAACCACTCACCTTAATTCTTTTAGTTCTCTATATATATATCTATTTGCGCTTTGCTTGCATGCCCCTTAATTCTCCCAAAAAGAGAAAATATGAAAGCAGTAATATTATATATTCATGATTCATGCATTTATATATTTAGCTAGCATCTATTCTCTGATTTAGAACCAATTAGAGAGTAATTAATTAATAATCAACGGCAGTGATGCATATATATTATTGTTGGTTATAATATAATGGAATCATCATCATAGACTCATGATCACTGTTATGAAAAAGTAATCATATTTAAACTGGTGCTATTGGAATATGGATTTGGAGTAATAAGAAGCCAACAGGGATTCGATCGGGGAAATAATTAATAATGAAATCAAATAATAATGAGTATGTTCGATGGGAATAAGCCCACGCATCTTCGGTTTAACTTTAATGGGATATATGCACTGATTG
>JASCZI010120897.1:85920-109639 GCA_036250425.1 Stylosanthes scabra | reverse complement strand
TGTTTTACTTTTTGGTACCTGAATCTAATTCCAATCTTCTCTTCGATCACAACAAGGTCAAAAAGAAGACGGAAACACGACCTTTCAATACCAACAAACAATAATGCATAATAATGCCCGTGTATGTGTATCCATGTATGTATATGTATATATGCATTCCTATGCCTATGGTAATACATATATGGTATGTTCTTTTTTCCTGAGAGCGCAAGAAATGGTATCTTAACAACTCTACTTGCCCATGTATCATCCATATGTGTCGGTGATTTTTGGACTATATATAATTTATATTTTATTGCGTCATCATTGACTATTTTTTACTTCACATATACACATATATTCTATTTATTCTTTATAATAAATATTTTTGAAAAGTATATTAGAATGTTCCACGGCGGCACGGCCTAACTGCGCCCGTTTTAATTAGGTTGCTTGAAAAATAAACTGAATCATTAAGATATTAGTAAAGCCCTAAAATAGAGTTTATATATATTAATTAATAAATCATAGAAAGAGTGAGAGTCATGCACCAAATATTTAAAGATTATTATATATAGAGAGGTTTTGTCAGCGAGTGGCTCAATAGCGAAAAGAAAAGTAGCTAGATATTGGGACCCAGGTGAGGCCAAGTAGATAGAATTTGACTTTGAAATAGTGAAATTATTATTATAAGGAATAATAAATCGTAAGGAGAAAGTGGAAATGGTTATAATAATAATTTGAATTATTAGTTGAATAATTAATAGAGGAGCATGAACACGAGATGGATGTGATACTGTATATTGTATTTATGAGGTACGTATATCATGTATGATGATGAATTAATAAAAGTTGGAGTTAAAAAGGGTAGGATGATTAGGCGGCAATATCATACTAGTTAATTAATAATCATGTGACATACTAATGAGCAATGCATCCGTGGTGTTGGCATGCATTAATCAAATGAGTAAATTAAGCAAAATAATGTGATTGGGGATGACATCCACGGAACAAAGTGACATAAAACCCAACAAACCAGTGGTGGTTCTCATGTCATCTCCACCCTTATCATGAATCAATCACACTCTATCTATCTATCCATCTAGAACAATAAATAAATAAATAAGTAATAGGAGTATAGGAATACATACGAATAGGAAAGAAGAAGAATAAAAAAATTAAAAGAAAACAGGTGGCTGGCAAAGAGAGACAAGAGGGGCCACCAATGATTTGGTATGATGGGCATTTGATTCCGTGGGAGGTAGATGATTGTGGAGCGTAGAAGTTGGGGAGTGATTGAGGGATCAGAAAGGGAAGGAGGAGGAATTTGAGATAAGGTTTTCATCATCTTTGTTTTCTTCCTCCCTTTAAGGCCAGCCGACCATGTTGCTTTCTTCCTCTTTCTTACTTACACCCTTCTCTCCTTTTTCATTTCTCATTTCTTTTACTACCAATCACCATATTATCATTATTATTAATACTAAATTTTCATTTTCATTTTAACAAATATATTCAAATATTAAATTTTTACACAAAAATTTTAATTAACATATGCTTTTAGAAAATGTATTATTTTAAGCATACACCAAAATCAGTCACCATATATAATATGAGAAAGTCTTGATAATTAATATTAGGGAGATAATAGAAAGTTAATATTATTTTGTTTTTTTTTTCCTTTTATCATTCACTATTTTTTTAATTACATTCATTGACTTCCTATTAATCCCCAAACGTTAATTTTATAGCAATATATATTAACATATATATTTTTATTTTAATATATATTATACACTGATATTTAATTTTAACGAGATTGACCTCCAAATAGAATTATTATTAAAAAATATGTTGTATTTTATTTTATTTTATCTACAATAAATGTCCGTCCTATTTGATTTTAATTTACAATGAGCGCGTGTACCAAATAAATGTCCTATTCAAGGAAACAATGGTTTACTCATCATATGCATTAGGGCTCCACTACTTGGCCCACACACCACATGCCACTCATTCATTCATTCTTATTCGCCAATAATTCCTCTAATCCATTCCCATCATCCTCCTTTCCTTTTCATTTATTTATTTTATTTTTATAAATACATGGATGGATAAACTACCAACATCATCTTGATTTTTGGAGAGGCTCGCAAAATATGCTCTATTTTTTTTAACATAAAAATATCGTTATTTTTTTTTAAAATGCAACAAAATATTCAATATAAAATATGCGATTCTCTATTCACACATCCTTTTTTAAACACCAATTTAATATTTGTATAAAATACGATACTAGTGTGTTAACTGCTTTTCACTTTTTGTGGTCCATCTATAATAATAATATTTTTATTCAGATATAAATGTGGTGTTTGATAAAAGAGTGTGTGGATAGAATTGTTCTAAAATATATATTTCAAAAGATACCTTAAATACTTTCTAAAATATAGTATTTTTATTGATTAAATACTTTTTAAAATGGTAAAAAATTCTAACAATTGGATTTCGATCCATTTTTTATATTTAATTTCTGAATATCTATTCAAAAGTTTTTATAAAATTTTGTTTCAAAAGTATTAGCATTTATCAAATATAAAAATCATTTTCCACATAAAAATAATATTTTTTAAATTATTTTTGTCAGATTTTTAAAATATTAGGATTCGATAATTTACCCTAATAAATATATTAGACTGACTTTGTAACACAAGTTCAATTTGTTAGGTTATTTCTTATTACCATTTAATTCATTCTTACTGAAGGGGTTAATAATGTGTTTTACTTTCTGTAAAGCAAGAGACCACAATAAATTTTTAAATCCTAGGGAACTAATTTATTCTTAAAGTTATTCTCAAGTATCAACTAGATTTTTGTGTTTTTTTTTCCCTTTAAATATTCATCATTTTCTTAAAGAAAGATTTAGAGAATTTTACCCGCGTGCATTCTCGCTCTTTGTAGTTGGTACTTGTTAATGAACGATGGGTGTGTCATGTGTGTCTCGCTCAAATATTTTGTTCTCTTTTATGTTTTTATTTCCTTTTTGTGCTTGGTTTGTTCTCTCCACCCATATTCCTGGGGCGTTGATGAGAATCTATTAACTATAATATATATATATATATATACAGCGACTTTGCTAGCTTTTTAGTTACCTTAGTTTCATTTAGAGATTTAACGGCAGTGTCCAAAATGAATAAATGTTTTACTCGATTTGGATCTTTAATTTCCACAAATTAAATTTCATGCTTCTATATTTTTCACTTTATTAATGTGTTATCGATCAGGTTGATGAATTGCTTGTATCAGAACACGTTACATTAGTGGGGTTCTATTGGATTTTATATATAATTAAAACCGAAAAACCAAACCCATTAAAATTGGTAAGATTCTGTATGAAAACTAAAACTGAGCGGTTTTGTATAAACTAATTAACCAATTGATTCTGTTTGATAGGAACATTTCTGATGAAAATCGAACCAAAATCAAATTGAGTTAGATATTATTATATATAGTGCATGAGCCTAATCAGTGGTATATATGGTAACTCACGTGAAAATATGAAGTTATTATTTAAAATCGTTAAATTATATTTTGATCAATCATATGAATTCATCTAAAGGTGATTAGCAAGCAACTTTACATTAACTTACTACCATATAATATATAGCTGTGTTTGGACGTGACTAAGATGTTTCTGCTCCTTAAAAAGTGGATACAGAATATTTCCCAAGTGAAAAAGGTGGAGGAAAAAGTGGCACTTATCTAAAAGACCACTTGATAAAAAGTTCATCCGGAGGATAAATGAACAAGAGAAGAATAATTGAAGCAAGTTCTTTTGCTTCTGTATCAGATGCCAACTATATATATACCTTATTATATATATTGTATTGTTGATGTGATTAAATTGAAGTGAAAAGATGATGAGAAGATAGCTTTTGATATTAAGGTGTTATACACTCAACATTTTTCCATCTTTGTTTTGTTGCTTTCAGTTAAATACCAACAACTTATTATTAATGAAATAGCAAAAGGAATATCTTTTTAGTGAATTATTGATATTAAACTGATGAAAGAACAAAATGGAGATTGAAAAATACTTTGTTCCTATTTAAAGGAATTATAAATAGAAGCATGATATTTTACATCAGTAGTGTAAGAATTAGTCAAACGTTTGTTTTAGAAAGAGATGGCTTATTGACGGACCTAATTATGGGAATTAACTGAGTCGAGATAAGCCTAAACAGATTATCATAACATAATTTTTTGATAGTGAAAGAATTTTCTTAATAATATTTTTTTATGAAACATCTTGATACCAGAAATGTATATTTTATATAATTATATTGGATGATAGACTTAAAAATATTGGATTAATATGAAAGGGTATGGTTAGGGGGTTATTATTAAAAAGAGAAAAAAAAAAATTTTCGTGCGCTTTAAAAATTAGTTATTATATATTTGTGTATAAAAAGATAAAATAAAAAAATTAATTTTTAAAATTTTTTATTAATATTAGTCAATATTATTTTAGACTAATATATTATATTTATACTATTATAATTTAAATTTTTGTTAGCTATGTATTATTGAAAAATAAGAAATTGTATACGGCATGTATCATTGCTTAAATAAAACGCTTATTATATAACATCAATACATATGAAAATAAAACCAAAACACCAACAATAAAACAATGAGAAAGTAAAAAATTTGATTCATCTAAATGGATCAAATGTTTGAATTTGTACAATTTTTTAGATTTGTAATAAATATGTGCATAAAAAATGGTTTAGAATGAGAAGAGTTTTGTAATTGAATTAGGAAGTGAGGATCCAAGAATGAAACGCACCGACTATACTAAAAAGCATAAAAGGCATTTTGGTTGGGCACGCCAAACTCTCTTTTCCAATGCTGATGAATGCTTGGAGATTTTCATTTTTAATTTTTCACACATAACCATCATGCTTGCGTTTAAAAGTAATGAAAAGCATATGGACATATACACACAACCATCATCCATGTCACCCCCCTCCACTACTAATGCTACCTCAATGCCCACTCACCATCACATATGTTGTGTGTATGTCAACATTCATCTAACAATTAATTACTCCTTTCATTTCTTTTATATTTTTAGTCTTTACTCAAAAATTAATATCAGCATTTAAATACAGATTTATATTTTCGTTATAAAACTAAAATTTTTAAGTGATTTATGATTAAACGAATTCAATTAAGAAATTAACTTTTTTATTATTCAATATAAACTATTTTATTGAAATTATTTTTTAACTATAAATTAAATTCTAAATTTTAAATACTAAATTTTCCAAAAAAAATTAACAACAGACCAATACTTTTTAATATAAAAAATTAGTTAGTTTTAATTAAAAAATAAAAATAAAAATTAGATGAAGCACTCAGAACATTTTTTATTTGCTTAAATAAAATATAAAGGCAACACAGATACGAGAGGTGTGTATAACACGCAAGTCCCACACACCAAGCGGGGACACAAATAAATATCGAATCACAGATATTTTTTTTACAAAAAATAAAAAATAAAAAGGAACATTAATTTACAACTCTACGCTAATTGAGTTAACTTCAATTGACGGACAGAGGTGGATACACATTTAAAGACATTATTATTATTAGCCCAAAAAATTAATTAAGATTGAGTTGGTTGTAGGTTGGTGAATGAATGGTGATAGATAGAGATAAATAGTAGAAAGGGAGGTAAGGAAGAAGCAGAAACAGTTGGAATGGTTTGCCGGTTATGTTGTGGCACAAAGTTAAGGCATAGGGGACCCATTCAAAATATGGTGCATATAATTGGTGGCGCTTACCCTATTCCATATTAATCATTATATTTCAAAGGCCAAATATTTAGAGAGATATGTATAGACAATAGAGGCATTCTTGTCCCGGGATGAGATACCAATCTTTCTGCATCAATCTCAACTTTCCAAACATACATGCATGATGCATGCATGCTTTTCATGCTCATAAATTATCATGTGTTTTATGCATCAATTATAAATTATAATTTCGCAATTCAAATATATATAAGAATTTTAATGTGTTAACCAACATGCAACATGATATTCCAATTAAGAGTACTGGTTAAAGTTATTAAAATATATTCTTGTTTCAATTTTCAAAATAGCTATATATATTTACTTTTATAATTCCATTCATTATAAATTAATCCTTTGATTAAAAAATAGGTAATATTAATTTTGTCTAAAGTCAGTATATTTTATATAATTTAACTATTTTACCAAGTACCCTTGTTTTAAAAGCGTATTCCTCAAATACACTTGTTTTCAAACAATTGAAGCAGCTGTCCCTGTTTGGCTACGGTGGCAGCTGATTTTTTTTAACTTACTGATTGGGAGGCGCCTTTGCGTTTAGAGCGGAATCTACATGGAGGCGTGGAAGAGGCTAGCGCCTCCCTATGAGATGACGCCGAACGATTTTGCGAAAGACGCCTCTTTGTTGAAAAACGCTAAATCATTTGCCAAACGAGGACAGCTGTGTCAATTATTTGAAAATAAGGATATTTGAGGAATAAATTTCCAAAACAATGGTACTTAAGTAAAATAGCCATATAATTTTCTTATTAATTAATGTACATAATTTGTTATATTGGTCTATTAGTTAAGTTTATTAGAATTAGTTTGTTCTCTAGGCTTATAAATATGAAACTAGTATTATATATTGTTATATTGTGTCACAAAAAAAAATATATTGTTATATTGAAGAATATCTCCTTTTTTATTTATTTTGGATTTACTCAAACTTTTACATAAATTTTCTTTCTCTTTTATTTATTTTATGCTAAATATTTTATTTTGGAATAAAAAAAAATCGAACTCTAAACTACATTACAAGATTTTAATACCATGATATAAAATAATTTTTCTAAAAATTTTAAACGAATAAAAAAGTTAATATAAATGATTATGTATTTAACACATACCATACGGTAGAACTGTCAAGTCAAAAAAAAAAAAAAAAACGGTAGAACTGTCAATCACGCGGGAGGCGGATATTAATTAACTTGACATTAATACATTATGGTTTTGGACACTCTTTTCGTATGGTCTTTGGACTAATTCACAAGTCATATTTAGATGATGATGAAGCCATGACCCTAAGTCGTACTCTGTGCGTTGTCGACAGCGGCAATTTAATGTTTTATTGAAAACACATGGTGTGATTAGGCCACGACTTTTATAGGGAACTACGTACTTATACCTTAATTTCTTTACATTATTATTGTTTGAAGAATCGGTTTTAGGTAAGTAGTAGTTCAGAGCAAATTATGTTTAGCCAGGTTATATTCATGCTCTTTAATTTCTCTATATTTTGGTTTTCTGGTTTCATCATCATAAATGTTTTAAACGGTTAATTAACAAGTTTAATTTGTGCTGCATCTCTAGATTATGAATTTAATTTGGTACGCAGCTTGAATTTTTTGGTGCTGAACAACAAAATTAAAAAGGCAATATAGCTAGCTAGGGTGTTCTCATTAATATTTGACTATTATTGTTGTTATAATTGCATGCCTATCTCCTAGGCGCTAGACCATATATGTATTGTTGAAAACATTAATTTTATCTTTGACGGCATATTGAAAACATTATTGGTTATGACTTATGAAGAGAAGAGGAGACAACTCACGTGACACCATACAACACATGTATCCACCACCAAATAAATAGGATTATTATTATGGAAAATGTTCCCAATATATTCTAAAATCAGATATTCATGCATCTTTAATTATAAATTTAAATTAATTTTAATTATATATATATATAGTTAAGGTCAATAATTAAAAATACAAAAATATTTGAATTTTCGATTATACGTATACTTCCATTATTTCATACTTCTAAACATGTGAGGGCAGAGAGCAATGCTTCCAAATTTACACCAATATATACGAGGGGTAGTGTGAAAGTTTCAAAATATATAATGAAATAATAGAATATCATTATCATATAGTAGGAGATAAAATTGAGTGTCGCCGTGTTGGTCCTAATTTCTAACACAAATCTAGAAGCAGCATTTTTTTTCTTTATTACAAGTTAAAAATGGTAAATAACCACTCATGTTTAAGTCTTTCAGAAAAATGGTATATCATCCTTGACTCATTACACTTAAAATTTATGCAAATGCATGGAACCAAAGCATCGAATTATTCCCCTTATTATCAGTTAATTTCCGAAATTTACTTAATTTTTCTTTTCGATTATTATTATTATTATTATTATTATTATTAAAGCGCAACTCTGATATTTATCAAGTTGCAGAATATTTTTATTGCCATCAATCGCTTTTGGAGTTTCAAAATATACTTTTCATATTATGCATTTGGTACGAACGTAAATTGAGGGAGGTTAGGATTTAATTTGAAAGGCATAAGGAACCTCGAAGATGATGTTTGTGAATGATTAAGGGTGTTTGTGTGCCCTTAATGGGATGCAAACTGTGCAAAATCACATTATAAATTTCAATCTCAATAGAATAAAGGTAGCCAGAATCCAGAAGTCGGCATGGGTATATATCATCTATATTTCTGTTAATTATTTGGATACTTTGGGAAGCTAAGCCAGCAACGAACTTCGTATGTCAAATGGCATATAAGCATCAATATTTTTCAATAACATATATATCATCCTAATATTCTTGATTCCAATGGTATGTAGCACAAACGATAAAATGGGTTGACTATGATTATTTATTACACACTAAAGAGAGAATATATGTAGATTCTGGCTTAGACTATACTTATTTATTTAATTAACTTGGCGAGTATATTTGTATGTGTTTCAACCTTTAAATTGGAATAATATATCATGCATGCGTAATGATCACCACTCAACTTGTTGGATTATTCTAGAAACAGAATGATACTTTCTTTAAGGATTATCATTGGATTCAATACTATTACATCATGTAGCTATGGTATCATAACTTAATTATCAATGGGTAACGCTAATTCTAAAACATTTTTTTTTTTTTAAATTCGTAACAATTATTTATAGAACGTCTACAATAAAAAAATAAAACATTCGAAATCTAAAACAACCAATAATAAAAAAAATAAAACATTCAAAGCCTATAAACAAAGCATCCAAAACCTAAAGAAATAAAACATTAAATATAAGTTATTAGTTGATATTGACTGAATTTTTATTGATTACTTAGCGTTGTTGATTAAAAAAATTTGCAAATTATATCTTCTGAAAAAAATATTTTTTAAATTTTTTCTGTAGTTTTACGCTAAAAATAAAAGATCTTTTTTATAACAACTTAATGATGACACTCAAACAAGCTTGAAAATTCTTTTAAAAAAATTTTAAAATTTGAAAATAATTTTAATTAAACATACAAAGACAATATCTTATTCTTAAGAGTTTTAAATGCTTTCAAAAGATATATTTCCTTTTTGAAAAAAAAACCCTCATCCAAATTCCAAACACTGATGTATCAATGTTTTATTCTTGGATATTGATTTGTTATTTTTTTCTTTGAATTGGATTAAGCCCACAAAATCAAACCATATTTTTTTTTCTTTTGGTCATGAAATGGGTCGACGAAACCTATCCCAAAGAAGCTTTTAATCAAATCCTGTGTTTCATTCTACAAATTTTGTCAAGATTGTCTAGAAATAGTATCGAAGGAATGTTTGTTTTGGTCAGGGTATCGAAGGAATGTTCAAAGTGGGGAACCGGATAATTAAGGCCCGTGAGGTTCAATCTGAATGGGCCTTAGCTTAGAATAGATCTGCTCTTTCCTTATGTCGTCTGAGGAAAGATCTTTTGACCAAAAATATAAAGAAATATATTTTAGCCCAAAAACAATGGGGCGGGTCCTTGGTAGGTTCCGATGGGGGTTTAGGGGCATTGTCCATGTTAAAAAAAAAGCCTGGTGACAAAATAAAAATTAATTTCTTTTCATTTATCCTAAAACAATAGCATGGAAATATAATATGAGATATATGATATATCAGTACAAATTATTTTTTAAAAATTAAGTTTAACAAAATATTTAGTTTTCTTATATGTCTTTCAGCAATGCTAGATAATAGATGTATTTTATTGTTTTTTTTTCTAGCAGTTGACTATTAATGTTAAAATATATTAGTTAGAAATATGTAATGAAGTATTTGATAAATGAAATTTCTTTTTTTGTCTTTTATTTTTAATTAATATTAGTGATTTTTATAAAATTGAGATTAATTAAATTGAATTTAGTAGATAAAAGTATTTGTGAAATTAAACATTTTTTCGTATAGTAATGATGATGCTAGATTTTGTGAAGAGATAAGACTAATGATTTACATGGAGTTTAAGATAAACATGTTTTTAGAGCTTTTGAGTTTTAAAGGTAGTTTTTTTCGGTTTTCGAATAAAAAAAATAAAATGGAATTGGGGGCTGCTGGTGTGGTGTGGTTATCCAGTATCCACTTACCCTAATCGAGTTGATTGGCAATGCATCTCCAAATTTGATCCCACTGATTTGATATCATAATAAAGTAGTAATAAAATACGAATATAGTCTCTACTGTGTCTCATTTGTGGAGTATATACCAAACCATACCCCCACGTGCGCTGCACCTGCACCTGCACATCGTCCTTCTTCTTCTTCTTACTGTCGGACACAAATGGAGAGCAGCGCCGTCATCCCAAGCTTCCGACTCAGTTTCCCGATCTTCCCCTCCCTCCATCACTCTTCTCCTCCTTCTCTCAAGGTATCTTTTTATCTCCATTCATTCTTCTATTTTCCACTTCCAATCTCATTATTATTATTATTTTTTTTTATGAATTGCAGCTCCAAAAGCAGTTCCACAACCATGTCCCTTCTTCTAGTCTCAGTCTCAGTGTGAGGCCCACTCCTTCTCTTTCAAATGCATCCTACAGTCAAACCGTTGAATTAGCAGACATAGAATGGGACAACCTCGGATTCGGTCTTCAACCAACCGATTACATGTACATGATGAAATGCCAGCAAGGCGGCACCTTCGCCAAAGGTGAACTCAAGCGCTTTGGCAACATCGAATTGAACCCCTCCGCCGGTGTTCTCAACTATGGCCAGGGTTTATTCGAGGGTTTGAAGGCATACCGTAAGGAAGATGGCAACATTCTTCTCTTCCGTCCTGAAGAAAATGCTCTCAGGTTACAGATGGGTGCAGAGCGCATGTGCATGCCTTCTCCTACTGTGGATCAGTTTGTTCAATCCGTTAAAGATACTGTTTTGGCAAACAAACGTTGGGTACTCTCTCATTCCCATTTACTACTATATCTTTTTTGGCTCAAATCTAATTTGCCTTTGCTTGCTTTCAGATCCCCCCTACAGGTAAAGGTTCCTTGTATATTAGGCCATTGCTAATGGGAAGTGGACCTGTGCTTGGTCTTGCACCTGCTCCTGAGTACACCTTCCTCATATATGTTTCACCTGTTGGAAACTACTTTAAGGTATACTATATTTCATTCTTATGCTCTCATGGTCCACCATGATTGGGATTTAATACCAATGGATGAATGAAGTCCTGTGTTGCATGCTTTATTTTACTACTTCGACAGCATAGTCGTGTGATCTGATTGTATCATAATGGTTGTTATTGATTTCAAATTAGCAACTACAATGATCTCTATAATACATTCCTTCAATGGTTGTATCATCTTTTTTGTTATTTTGAACACACATATAATATGTTCCTTCAATTTATGGAATATCAATTTACAACAGGAAGGTTTGGCCCCAATCAATTTGATTATTGAGAATGAATTACATCGGGCAACTCCTGGTGGCACCGGAGGTGTGAAGACCATCGGAAACTATGCTGCAGTAAGCCTGACCTTCTCTTTTCTTCTTGTTTTCACCTTGGCAATTGGTTGCAGATGTTGTGTTCTGTTTTTATCAAGTTAATTGCGTGCAAGTTTTCCTCATTTTGTAACTTAAGTTGTATAATTCATTTGGAAATTGTTATCACACATAGCCATACAGGTTTCTTGTGTTTAGTACATTGGCATTTAGATGAACAGAGGATTTTCTTGTGATTTTGGACAGGGTGTTTCTTTAAAAGTAAATTTAGAAGTAGAACCAATATACCCAAAAAAAAAAAGTAGTAGTAGAAAATTGTTGTGTTTGTAAGTAATGGTAGAAGTACTTTCATCAAAATCAAAAGCTGTCTTGAGTTCTCTGTTTGGTTGTTTCTTAATTCTTATTTTTCCCCCACTGGGATACTTTAGCTTATATATTTTTTGAAAAAGAAAATCCTGATCCTTCCCCCACCAAAAAAATGTCTTTCTAGGTTCTGAAGGCACAATCAGCAGCAAAAGCCAAAGGCTACTCCGATGTTTTATACCTTGATTGCGTGCACAAAAAATACTTGGAGGAGGTTTCTTCATGCAATATTTTTGTTGTTAAGGTATTTTACTCTGAATCCGTGTGCATAAGACTATGCTTGTATTGTTTCCCATCATTGTTAATATGTATGATTGTAACATTTATTGCCGTAATATAATTTTCCACTGGTATATTCTCTCACTGTATAATGAACAATCTGCTTAGACATATGATTGCTGGGATGTTGAAATCAATAGCCTCTTATAACCAGATCAAAATGCATTTTAGTGCACCCGCACTTTATCAGTTTCATGATTGAGCCCCATGTAATACTTGCAAATCAAGTGGTAGTCTCCTGGTCCATTGTGCTGACTTCAACCAGTTGGTGCCTCCACAAATTGCAAGCTTTCGACATCTCATAATCGTTTCCTTCATGATGCATGTTCACTTATCATCTTGGCTGAATAAGAATTGGCATGTAACTTGTATAAATTATTTTGGTCTTAATGCTAGGAGTATTATTTAGAATAAGATAAGATGTCCATAGAGTTGTAGCAACCTAACTAGCTTTGTTGGCTGCTGGCTTCTGATCCATCCTTGACTCTGTTATACTAATCTGAATACCTTTGTAGTTTTGTGCCACACTCGGCCATTTGATTATCGCTATTGTTATAAAGTTATTCAATCCTGCCTTGTATGTGTTCTCGTTTGCCTGTATTCTGGTTAACATTTTATTAGTGCTAATGATTGCATTTACTGACTTCCTTTTATCCTCATGTCAAGTTTATGTGTTTTTCTAGAAAAAGTATGTCACCTGAACTTACTGCATTATCCTTTTCATATATTCATTTGCTTTCAGGGCAATAATATTTCCACTCCTGCTATTAAAGGGACTATCCTACCTGGCATTACTCGAAAGAGTATAATTGATGTTGCACGAAACCAAGGGTTCCAGGTAATAGGCTTTTGGTTTAGGAGATGATTGTTGGATATTATGTGTCATAATAATCAGGAATGAGTAATATTTGGTTTTTCCTAGCTGCTTTTTCAAAGAGTAATAATTGGTATAACACATACTGCCCTCTGTGTCTTTATTTCTTAATCATAAGAAGGGTTAATCCAATTAACAATAGTCTAGACTCTAGACAACAAAAGAAATAAATAACCATAGTCTTGCTATAGATCCTCTAGAAAGTTAGTTCACAGGGTCATGGTCTGCATTTTTGTGTTTAGACTTCGATATACTTGGTTTCTTCTTTCTATTTACATTAGTGCAAACTACGTAAATCAGTAAATGTATTATTCATTACCCAATTATTATGGAATATGTGCAGGTTGAGGAGCGACAAGTCTCTGTGGATGAATTGCTAGATGCTGATGAGGTCTTCTGCACAGGGACAGCTGTGGTTGTGTCACCTGTAGGCAGTGTTACTTATCATGGCAAGAGGTATGTCTAGTGATTTACATCAAACAACTTGTATGAGGGAAAAGCATGACAAAACATTTTGGTAATATGATCTGAGGAAGCAATCTGCCATCATTCACACTCTTATCCTCCATTCATCTTTAAAAAAGTATTGCACCACAAGTTTTGTTAAAACATTCCAATGATTGGCTATCCAATTTAGCTAGTCAAATGTTTATTGGGTTGGTATCTAGGAAAGCGAATTTGGACTAATGATTGGCATTATTAAACTACTGTAGGGTATCCTATGGAGAAGGTATCGGAGCGGTGTCCCAGCAACTCTATAACACCCTTACTAGACTACAGATGGGTCTTACAGAGGATGTGATGAATTGGACTCTCGAACTGAGATAGGCACACAAAGAAATAGCTGGCACTGCAACTTTTTCTGAAATCCCATACAAAACTCCAATCTCTAGCAACAGTTCTCTTAAAATTTTGCTTTTGGATATGATGAGTTGTTGTAGATAGTCACTGGTGTGTGTGTGTGTGTGTCTGTTAAGCAAGCACTTAAGGAAACAGTTTACATTTTGTTTATGTTCTTGCCAGCTGGAGAAGTCTTTTTCAGTGGATTAGTTTAAGTTATTTTTGGTTGAAAACTAGACATTTTTTTTTTATTTGACATTCGTTTACCCTATATATAGGGTATAGGAAGGCATATATCTGGTTTCTAAGACTAGCCTTTTGGTGGAAGAGAATAGCATTTTTATATCTTTCACGCTCTAAACATGCTTACTGGGGGCACCTAGTTTGCATCTTATGCACCCGATTTTTCACAATAGAGTAGACTTTTATTTCTAACCATGAATGATTTAAATGCTGATAGTTCTAATTAGGAAAGATGCAAGCTGATTTAATACTCATCAAAGATTGGATGTGTTAGTCAAAATTACCGAAAATCGGGTGTTGAATGTCTTCATATTAATCCAATATTTGATAGGTATCAAGTTGACTTATATCTTTTATGACTAGAATTGTTTGACTCAAATATTTCATGCTGAAAAATGGTCCCCAAGTGGAAGTGTCTACAGCTACGTTGAAAACAAATATATTTACAAACAACTATTGGTTTGCTAGAATGCATTATTTTGCAATCATAATCAATAGCTTTGGAAGTAGATTGTCTTGCTAGTTAGGAAGTAACTTGATCATCTGAACTGTGAATTCGTGTCAAGTGTTTACTAGTGTTTAAAGGTTTAAGGGTTAGCTCAGTTAATAGTTTTACATATTTAATCTCTAGTTGTAAAAAAGCTATAATCCTTTAGCAGCAGAAGAGATTAATAGATACTTTTTTTTTTGTGATCTAAAAGTAATTAAGTGCATGAACCTTATTATTTTTTCACATATCTTTTTTCTTTATATAGTGATTGAAAAAGTTTGGGTCCAATTATAAAAGTATTTATAGACCATTTTACTAGCACAAATTTAAATTATACTCAATTCATAACACAATGTATGTATGAGCAAAGCAGATAAGGTATGAAGTAACCTTTATTGACCTTTTCCATTTTGCTTTACACCTTATGCATATATATAGATATAAAAAAAGTATGTCTTGTAATACGTGATTTTTCTTTTATTATTTTGTATTAAAAAAGTGAAAGTATAAGAAGAATGGAATAACATAAAAATGTGCAAATTATTCAAAATTGATCCCTTACCAAAAAGATATTGTTGCTTCTAATCATTGCTGTTAAAGTAGAAAAATACAAGACAAACTAGAGGGATTATTCATTGCTGTGTGAAAGCCAGCGGCTACCCAAATATACTTTGTGTTTCTTATTCTTATAAAATGGAGACTTGTATAATTCACTTATTCTGCAATCTGCACGTAATTTTTATTAATTAGCTCAGAAAGCATTCTATGGTGTGATTTTTTTAATTTGTTTGCACTTGAAAATCTGATATTGAGCCTTGAAGTATTTGTCTTATTTGGCGTTGTCTTTTTGACCTCTTTTATGTCCTCCATTTTCATTTCTATGTGCCTTTTAAACTTGATAAAGGCAACCTTGATGAAGAAACCGCGTCGCTGACTTGTTGTGATTGTGACTGTCATACCTTTTTCAGTGCCTTTCTTCTCATCGATCCATCCATCCGTATCATTCATTTCAAGCTAAGCAAATAAAGGTCGTTACTTCTGATCTTCCCCATCCACTTCACACACACATATTCACATATATATATGATTCTGATGACTAAAACTCCCCTATTTAAATTCGTAAACAGTAAGCTAAGGCATTTCATTCAAGGCAAATAAACAATAAGTAATACTAGATGTACCATTGTATATATCCTATATATAATACTTAGTAACATGGAAAAAATATAAAAATTAACACAGGAAAATATAAATTTTTATGTTAATGTTTATATTTTTCTGTGTTGCTAAATAATGTATAATGATACACATAGATTTATTCATAATAAACATAGATTTATTCATAATAAACAGTATAGTATTTTTTTTAAGTTGTTACATAACATCATGATATATTGATATGGTATGTAGTATGACGATTATTTCATATAATACACACTATAATGATGTCGTCACAGTGGGTGTTGTTGGGAAACAGGAAATTGAACTCATCAGTTAATCTTCAAAGCTTGCAACAGAATCCATGTTTGTTGTTGTACTAGCTAATTCATTCATCTATCATTGAAATGTTCATCGATGGAATGGAACCTTCCTGGCTTATAGTCATCACTGCCTAGCAGCCTTCACTACTGGGTCCACCAAGTCTTTCAGAACTCAATAATTAAAGTGGTTAAACATCATCATGTGGTGAATAATTCAAGTCATTTAGGAATTGATATGATGATACAGTCCATGCATCTATGTATACATGTTCTTAGCTTTGTCAAGATCAGGTCACACCACCACAATAAACCGCAACGAGATCAGGTCCATCTATCTATATGTTCTAGAAACTCATTCAGTAAGATAAAGATTGGGCAACTTAGAGTTGGAAATTAATTACCATATATCATCTACAGTAATAGAAAAATGATGTGTAATTATTGACTTAATGTATAAATGACTATACATGCATTAAAGTTATGTCGCACTTTTATATTTAAATTTGATTCTTTGAACCAGTAGCATATATATATATGATGATCACTGTATATCACAGTTACTCTGCATGTTCATAGCACCAACATTTCCGACACTTTATATTACAGATATAAGATCCGTCAGGGTAAAAATTAAATAGAAAACAACACAACTTATTCTAAATTACAATGCTCTTTTATTTGGGCATCAATAAAATAAATTAAAATTTTATTTAAATGGAAAAAAACTTGTTATTATCACACAGAAATTCTCACCATGCATATCAAACTTTGAAAATTAATGGATCATATCTAAATAAATCTTATTAATTTTGTTTACCTAACCTAATGAAGTAAAAAAGCAAATATTATTCGTTAATTAATGCTGTTCATCATATATATGTAGAATAGAAAAATTAACCTAGTCAAGAAAGATCCGTATGAGTTGTCATGCATGGTTTATTATAGGATGGTGTCAAAAAGACCCTTTCAAACCAATGAGCTAGGTCCACCAATCACCATTACGCAACGATGATGGAAAGAAAGAAAAGCCCTCAACTAACTCTGCGTATTCCTCCTTCTTTTTTTTAATCCTTTGTTGAAAATGTTAGTTTACTTAATTCCATCACCGTGGAAAAGAAAGAGAGAAATTGAGTGGGAACTCATCAGAAGAGAGGGTGGCAATTGGCATACACCACCATCTAAGACCGTTTCCTAGATAAAAAGTTGTGTCCACTTTATTTTTTTCTCGTTTACTTTTTAAGCACACATATATGAAAGCTAGTACTAACAAATATACTATATATTTTTATATACCATGAAAATTCAACGCCTTTTCTTTATAAATGCATTGTTTGACTCTTACCCTTTCATCCCATTGTCAAGTCTTGATCTTTTTTAATAACTTGTGTTGAATAATTTAATGGCTGGAGCAATTCTTAATTGTGATGCTGCAATTTCAAGTTAATGGGGGGAGAAAGAGAGAAGACTAATTGATCGCACTAAATTAATGTATGTATGTATATGTATATGGATGCTGGATATTGTACAAAAAACTGTACCCCACCAAACCCACTAATTATAATATCCTTCCTTCGTACACACTAGTCTACATACCTTCTCCCCTTTGTGGTCTTCCATCTCCATCTTCAATCATAATTAATCTTTTCTTCATTTAATTTCTAATTTCCTTTTCTTTAATTTTTTTGGTTATTCTTTCTGTTGGTAAGGTTGTTGTATAATGACTACATTGGGATAATCGAATATATGCTTTCAAATAAAGTAGTGTTTATATATGATGACCATCACAATAATAATTTTTGTGATGATGAAATAATAATTAAGTAAATACGCTTAGCACCTGAAGTAATCACAATCAAGTGAATGAACAAAACTCCAAAACCGCATATACACACATACAAGAGTGGGAAAAAGATATGTAGTAGCTAGAGATATCTAGAATCACAATAAGAAGTCAACCATCAACCATCAATGATAATTGACAATTGGTAGGTAAAAGACAAACTGTAATCGGCTATGATTTAACATTATATTGCAAAGTTTATTATATATCATGCATATATACCTAGAAAAAGAATCACTGAATAGTGGATACTGACCTAATTATTGATTAATTATTATTCAGAGAGTTTGAAATTGTGTGTGATTGTAATATGATGTTAGTTGTGTATATTAGGGTTTATAAAACTTGTGTAGCTGGACCTATTCCCATTTCCATTCAGGGCCTAGATACATGGTGTGATTGTAGTCCGTCCCATACAATAGTGACACTATTGATCATTGAATATTATTAATCAAGAATTTGTAAAAGAAAACGATAAGTATGAGAGGCACATACACCTGGTCTAATTTGTGACGTATTAGATGTGATAGTGGGGATCCTACTTGTTGACTGCCATATTCACAACAAAGTTACCTTGTCCTTTTCCCTACAATAAAACAAACCCTACATATATAAGATATAGTCCCCTACTTGCATGTTTAATTATTTAATCTCATTTAACAACAAATCAAATCAAATTAATTTGTTCATATTTCATGATCTCTACTCATCATCTAAGGTCCTCGAGATACCAATTCAAAATGATTACTCCTATATTTTTTTTATGGGTAATACTAGATATACCATTGTACACATTTATATATATCATCTAATTAGTAATACGAAAAATGCAAATATTAGCAAAAAAAAATATAAATTTTTGTACTAATAATTACATTTTTATATGTTGCTAAATATTTGTATAAGTGTGTACAATAGTACATTATATACATTCAATTAGAATGCATGGAAGATTAAAAAGAAATAATAAAAAGAGTACTAATTAATCTTTCCGGGGAGAAGACAGACCTTCTTTTCGATAATTATATTAGAAAATTGCCACGGAAAAATGCTATCAGAAAAAGCGATGCAATTTTTAAATATTTTTTCCTTTTCTAATACTCAAATTTGTTATGTTTGGACCATGTATAGTAATTACTAATTAATAACCACGTCGGCTGATTACCTACCATGTAGAAAATACTGATTTAGTAGCATTAACAAAGAAGTTATCTTAATTTCAAAGCTCTTTCGACGTTTCCTCTAACATCTTTTTCCTTTCACTCTTTTCTATGGTTTTTTCTGACTATGTTATATTTTTTTTTTTCAATACATAATATTCTCTCTTTATGAAAAATGACGATTGTCAAAAATTAGCTTTTTTCTTTACTTAATTTTTATACTTGGTACTTGGCAAGTATAATCATTATAAAAAGATTTAAAAAAACGTTGCATATGACATTTTTTGGCTCACAATTGAAGTACCTAATTAATTTTTTTCTGGTTTGTAGTCATTTCTTTAGATTAGATAGATGGCTTAAAGTTTTGAAGTTATTTTTTTTTTATATATACACAAATAGCAAATTTACCCCAATATTTGATCTAGAGATGCTGATCCATCTTATTGTTAAATAGTATACTTTTACAAAAGTATTATATATATAAAATTAGTTATTATGTATTTATATAGGGTAAACACTCAATTCGAACCTGATAATTTTTAATTTGGACAAGTCCACCGTACCCTAATGATTTGAAAACTCCAAATAGACTTTTAAAATTTGTTTGTGATATTAGTATTTAGAATTGATAAATCGGCCTATTTGATCCAATTTTTAAATGGTTGATGACCGGATTGAGAATTTCAAATAATTAGTGGTAGATTTGTCTAAGTTAAAAATAATCAGGGTCATATTAGGTATTCACTCGTTTATATAAATAATTTATTTAATCATATCTGCATGTAATATGGCTGTGATATTTTTGTTTGATAACGTACATCTAATAACAAAAGGCGAAAAAATGTAACCCTAGTAAACAAAAGCTACTAGCTCCTTCAATCCATCGGCTTCCATTAGGGGAGTTTTTAAGAAGATCTCCTGCATAACTTGCATTACAAACTAAGATATCGAAGAACCAAAAGACTTAGTATTTAATAAGCACATTAATTTTCTAACATCTTTATCACATTGTTATTTAAATGAAGGTTGTTACTAGGATAAGAGAGATTGGAATGAAGTTTCATATTTAACCAACTATAACTTTAACCTTATTAATTAATAGAGAAAAGTTGAATGACTAACCATTTTAATTTTAATATTTATTGATCAATAAGTTTAATATCTTTAGTTAGCAGTACATTACTATATTTTCAACACTTAAATCCTAAACTTTTTTATTATTGTCGGCTAATTTCTAGCCCCAAAAAAAAATATAACTTGTAGTAGCACTGTTGTAGTTAATAATGAGTAACACTAAAGAGAAAATAATATAAAAATTACCTTATCTAATTTAATATATATATATATATTTATAACACTTAAAATTATTTATTTATTTTAATAATAATTAAGAAATACATAATAAAAAAATAAATTAAAAATACTTAAATTATATATTATATCATTATTATTACTCTAATTTTTTTCCTTAATAATATGTAAGATTGCACAAGTTTATGATGAGAGATGTGGAGGATTCTGTAGTGATCATGATACGTAATAGATGAATCATTCTTTGGTCTAGGCATTATGTAATGAAGAATCATTCAACCGAAAAGGTGGTGGGTTTGATCATTGATGATCATGGCTTTATTAAGCTTCCAATCCTCCGTTGGTAATAATGGTCCCACAGGCCACTAGCTATAGCTTGACATACATACACACCATGCATGCATCATCCACCATCCATCCACAGCAATAATAATCCAATTATACCCCGGCATTATATTTTTTACAGAAATAATATGAGAGAGAGAGGATAGAAGGATACATAAATAAATGAATGAATTATTAATATAGATTGTAGACTAAGAAGGAGCATGAGGAAAACATTGATGTGCTTCATCTGTGGCATTCCATTTTATCCATTATTATATTATATATACATAATACTTTATTTAATAATAGAGTTATGCTAGGTGTAAATTAAAATCAGTCACTAAAATCAGTCATTAGTGTATAATACGTATTGAAATGTAAAATATATGTATAATTAACTTATTTTTAATGTGTATTTAATATTTCAATATGTATTATATATTAGTGGCTGATTTTGATGTTCAAATAGAATTATTAATAATGAGAATAAAGCTTGTATCTTATTTTTGTTGGTGAATAGCTTTTAGAAACAAATTAAATTAAAGGGCGTCCCCAAAAGTCTAAGATTATCAATCAATATAATCTCCAGGCTATTTCTCTCCTGGTTCCTTTCTCTTTTTCTTTCTCTCTCTCCTCTTGCTTCTTTTTCTATATATATAAAGACCAGAGCATCCATCATTAGCAACAGGCATCAGCTTAAGACAGAGAGAAAAGAGAGAGAAAGATGGGAAGGGCACCTTGCTGTGATAAAGCGAACGTGAAGAAAGGGCCATGGTCTCCTGAAGAAGACGCCAAACTCAAGTCTTACATAGAGCAGAACGGTACCGGCGGTAACTGGATCGCCCTCCCTCAGAAGATAGGTATATACATACACCCATCCATCCCTCCCAAATTACATGTTAATTAATTATTATTATAAGTTTCTTATTTTGATTAATTAATTGGCAGGGCTTAAGAGATGTGGGAAAAGCTGTCGTCTTAGATGGCTGAATTATCTTCGCCCAAACATCAAACATGGCAGTTTCACAGAAGAAGAAGACAACATAATATGCACCCTGTATGTTAGTATTGGAAGCAGGTGGTCAATTATAGCAGCACAGTTACCAGGGCGCACTGACAATGACATCAAGAACTACTGGAACACTAGGCTCAAGAAGAAGCTCCTTGGCAACCAAAGGAAACACCAACACCCCCCTCCTCCTCAAAAGAGATCATCACCAATCATCACTACCACCCAACCTACTACTCCTTATTCTTCCTCCAATTCTTCTTCTGCCTCCGACAATTGTGTGCCCATGCCCCCACTAGTACCACCTGCTTCCATCCATGACTACGATTACAACACCCTCCACCACCAATACTCATCCCATGACACACAACAACATCTTTATCCAGCAACAATCAACAACACCACTTCCACTTCTCTGCCATCCAATAATAACATGTATGACCTACAGCAAGGGTTTGAAAACTTGACAGATGATGATCTCAGCCATCTCATGGCGTGTGTCATCGATAATCAGGAACAACAAATGCAAATGCAGCAGCAAGGTGGTTATTATGGGATGGGGATGGCGAGTGGAAGCAGCAACACCACTTCAACAGAGAGCACTACTACTGCTTGGGCACCACCTCCTTTGCTTTCTGTTTCTGATTACGAACTTGGTGGTGGCCATGCTTGTCGACAATCTATTATATCTCATTATCAACATGATGATGCTGTTGCTTTCCATCAGGAACCTGCTGCTTCTAGGTACTTTGGAATGCAAATGCTATGACATATACATAACGTTTTTGTTTCTGTTTCGATCTCTATGTATATGGGATGATATGGATGGAGGGTGCTGTAAATCAATTTCATTTGTATTGCTCAAATTTGCATAAATAATTACAAAAACAAATGTATCCGACAAAACCCTAAATGACTTCATCACTTTCACTATATACCTATTAGGACAGCTTTTGTGGCTCTTGCTGTTTTCAGCTTCTTACAATTTTTGCTCCTTTCTTTTTGGCTTCATATATTTATAGCCTTATATATATGGATCTTTACGGAATAAAGAATCTCACTTATAGTTATAGTGATAGTGCAAGACCCTTGAATTCATCAATATGTCACTTCCCTATTTAATTATTATGCTGGATTTTTAGTTATATATATATATGTATCTGCTTGAGAAAATTCTTTATTTAAAAAAAAAAAACAATCAATATCTCCGACCCGTTCCTGAAATAGATGATGATTGAATTGTAGATTTGACAAAGTTATTGTGAAACCGGAAGCAAAAGGGTGTGGGAAAATTTGAAAGGTGGTTACAGGTTTTGGCAGTGAGTTGGTAAGCTTTTAGCAAAGAAAGAATAAAAAAGTGGCAGCATTCTTTTATAGTTTTGTTAATGTCTTATATTTAGTAGGCATACATCTCATGTGACTCCAAGTATATCCAAGCAATAGAGAGAGAGCTTTAAGCCTCTCATTATATTGTTGCTTCCATTTCCATATATATCTCATGAAAACAACACTACTTGCTTATTAATTACTACCTTCATTCCTTTTCAACTTTAATTATCTCAGCGTACGCTCTTTAAAATATCATTTTAATATCAATATTTTTAAAAGTTAGATCTGTATTTATAATTAAAAATATTTTAAATATATAATTCATAAAAATAATATTTTTATTATAAATATCATGCGTA
>JASCZI010120897.1:26531-85812 GCA_036250425.1 Stylosanthes scabra | reverse complement strand
TTTTATTTATATATATATATATATATATATATATATATATATATATATATATATATATATATATATATCTACTCGCCTTGACTTATTTATTCAAATATTTAAATAAAGATGGTTATTTAATTTTATAAACTCTATCTATCTGTATTTAATATAGTGTTATATTATGAATTTCATTTTTATGTAGTTATTTAAAAGTTAAGTTTAGATTGTTGTTTTTTATTATCCTTTAAGTAATTAAAGAATATATATTATGATGGATAATTCTATATTTATGTTGAGAATATAAAAGCATATTGCAAAAAATTAAACTGTTTTTTTTTTTTTTACGTATCAATTATGAATAAACTTTTATTTATTATTTTTTATTAGATTAATTTTAGTATTTTAAAAAAATATATTTTGCATCGCTCCTTAACTTAACAATAATAGCTCATTTTTATTATTTGGCAACACGTATTCGTGTTCGAAAAGACTATAGAGACTAAAATAACGTGATCGTGCGTGCTCATTTTTATTGGATTGATATGAAGTTACATCGATGAATACATAACCAAACAGTCTCCAAACTACAAAGAGGACTAAGCCTCCTACTTTAAAAAAGACTAAGTATGAAACACGTTGATATAATTGTTTTCGTAGCGACAATGATTGTCTCGGAAAGATCTTTTTGAATCATATTTACTAATAAGGTATTCAGTTGTGTTAACAATATACAATAATTGAACAACAACAATTATTTGTTTATTTATTTTTACCAATTATATTTTAAAGTTTACTCAAGTGTATCATTGTCTTAAAGTTTCAATTTATATATGAGACTAAGCGCTTAATGCAACAAATTCTAGCTATAGGTCAAAGGAGGCCAACTCAATATTTTGCATTATTGTTTATCACAGCTCACAAGGAGTTGTTGCAACTTGAATCAAATTACCAAATATTTAATCTTGACTTTAATTTCCTCCTCTCTTGTTTTTGGTACGAAAATAAAGCGCTTCTCCAGGCTTTTCTCATCGTTTAATTATTGTTTTTCACTTGCCTCACATAATCTCTCTGAAGTGATTTGATATTGATAGTTGATTTGTCAACTTTAAAAACCCTCCTAGCTGCTCATCCAACTTTCAAACCACGTACCATTGTTAAAAGAAAATGTTTTTCCCCCTTGATATAATAATAATTAAGTAATTGTTCATAGTTAAATAAAAGCTTTACATAATCTTATGCACCGACATGCACCAAAAGAAAATAAAAATTAAAAAAGCAAAACTCTATAAATTATAAACAAATGAAACAGATAATTATACAAATTATTTTTTTTTTCAAAAAAAGGAAGATCAGACATACTCACATACGTAATATATATTTATAATAATCTCCAAATCCTTAATTTTTAAGACACCAAAAAAAATCCTTAATTTTATCAGATTTTTGGTTGCATGAAAAGACTGAACTCAAGGACATTAGAAATGAGAAAATAATATTCTAAACTACATTTTTATACTCAGTTACCCTAATAAATTTTCTCACTATTTTCACATACACACACAATTAATAAAGAAATCACATGTTTTGTTTTTATAATATACGACTAAGATTATTAATTAAGTGCAACTAAATTCCCGGGTAGATTATCTAAAAGGGTCAATCCAAGCAGAATATTATTAGGAAGAGAAAGTTTAGGGAATCCATAGTTTATTAATCAATAAGGAGTCAATAGGCCTTTTTCTTTTTTTCTCTTTCCCCTTTTATCATCCACTATTTCCCTAATTACACTCATGAACTCCGTAACATTGGCTCCCTATCATTACTATATTAGTAATCATCAATTAAAATTTGATATACTTCTGAGACTTATCTGTCTCGGTCCATTAAAAAAGGAAAAATTAAATACCTTTTTAACATTCCTAACAAACAGCAAGAAGACAAATACATTAAGAAATAAGAATGGCTATCATGCATTTCGCTGAAGAATAAAAACTATAGATAAATATATTTAGTGTATTGCTTGCTTTCCAATTCCAACAACTTAAAATTATTGTTTTATGAAGCTGCTGGGGCGTCTATAGCCCACACTAAAAGCCAAGGTATGACGCGGCTATGAAGATTACTCAATTAGTACACAAAATCCATCACAAAAATGGTCTCGGATTTAATTTTGTTTAATATTAATCTTTTGACAAAATGTACATAAATATATTCTTGTAGCTAGTGGTATTTGTGACATGTATATCATATGCCATCATCAGAACGAGAAAATTACTATGTCTTAAAGGTTTCAATAAATTAAAGAGGCTTGGAACTCGGAGAATAATCCCTTGACGAAGCAACCGTTTGAGCAGAAACAGATTAGAAGCATAACAACAAAGATTGTGTTTATTTTCTTCATGCGTGTGTGAAATTAAGATTTAAGATATTATTATAAATGTGGATAGCATATTCTTTCAATGCCATGACGATAATAAGGGGATTAAAATAAACACAAAAAGGAGCCTTGATTGAAGCCTTAAGTCTGCCATAGGCCACGACAAAAGCCCCCTCCTCATCACCTTTCTTCAATGCATTTCCCCTTTTATTTTTAAAACAAATTTAAAAAGTAATAATATTATTTAATTATTTAATATTACGGTAAGCGTCAGAGACTTTGTTTATTTCATGAAATTGACACTCACTACCACAAGAATGTGAATATCCATATATAAATGTGCACTTCCATTAGTCTAATAATATTCATTTCATCATTGAAGTTATCAATTTTGTATTTATTATACTAAAAAAAAGTAATAATAATAATAATATGCACACTGATGTGCGTGACTTATTATACAAATTATTTCTGGCAAGAACAAAGATTGAAATTTTCTTCTTGTCGATTTTGACCGTGGCAGCCGGGAGACCATTAATTAATTATGAAGAGATGGCGATAGTGAATACAATAATATTTCCTCTTTGGAAGAAAAGAAAACTTCTCAAAAGAGAAAACATTCAACATAATATCTTCAAAGATTTTGCCAAAATAATAAAACGGGTATGGGCCATGTATATTGAATTTCTTAGGTACGTTCTTATCATGCAATCTTTTGGATAAAATTAAATATGAATAACCGTTAACGTATAGAAAATACCATCTCCCTCCGTTACTTTTGGATCAATTTCTTTGTTACATTTTTTTGTTTTTGGATAGTACCTCCCTCCGTTACTGGTATCGTTCCTAGAATTGCTCCTTATTTTTCTGGGCTTTTTTTTGGGCTTTGCTTGTTTGTTCTTTCAGCTGATTGGTAGGTAACTGCTGTAGTGCTGTGGGTTCTTTCACTTTTTTTTGGGCCTAGTTTCTGTCTCCAATTTGTGTTACCCAAGTTTTGAGCAACCGTTAGTTTTGGTCTTAGATGCCTCCTAATAACAACAAACAGGAAGGGCCGAAGCCCAATACAGATACAGGATCAGGGTTTAGTACGAACTCGGCCATAGTTAATGCTATTTGATGAATCAAGGGCATAAATCCATTTGACCAAAAATTTATAGATAAGATCTCTTGGGCCGACAACCACAATAGAAAGAGCTTCTAAACCAAATTGAATTACAACCACCAACCCTTCTTAAAAAAACCAACTTCCAAAATTTGTAAAATTGGCCCGTTTCACTATTAAAAAAAAAATGCCTAAAATTGGTGGAAGTTCAACTCATCTAATCTAATAAATAAATAAATAAACCTTCAAGATTTTATTTCCGAGAGATAAAATACTAAAGAAAATAGCATTGCAAGGCTTGGTCTAGTGGTGTATATGTATGCCTTGCCTAAAAATGCACCGGGTTCAAATCCTAGCTATGACTAGGAAGTTGATATATGGAATCCATGGGGAAGGGATGGGGTGTGTGTGACTGCGAGGGAATTGTCCAAAAAAAAAAAAATACTAAAGAAAATAAAATTAGTACTTGTATAAAAATTTAAAAATTAAAAATAAAATAATATAAATGAACTAACCCTTTTTATTTTTTTGTTCATGCAACTTATCTGTCTCATCCTATTTTTATTCTACAGGCATTTTTTTTTGGAAAAAAAATACTCATTCTCTCAAATGCAATCTTCTTGTAGGTAGCGTCATAGCAATATAAGCATCTTAGTTGTGATGGTCATTTGTAATGACTTTACAATGAAACCGTCAGCATAATAAGAGAAAGAAGAAAATATGATAATAGAGGAAAGAAAAAAAAAATTAAATATTAAAGATAAAATTAGAATTTAGCCTAAACATTAGAAATTGAAATAAAACGGCCCTTTATCAAAAAATTTACTATAAATCATTTATACTTTCTTTTAGTAAAAAAAAAAACTACTTAACCAAAAGAAATGCAACATTGGAAACCAATGCAAGAAAAGGCACATGGACACTTCCTCCTTAGTGGTGGATGTGGATTCCATATCCGGTGGGTATAAAAACCCGAAGTGTATGTCGGTATAACCCACAACACACCTTGTTAAATATAAACAATGATATGTTGAATGAAAACATATGTATTTTGATTTTTGACTCTTCCATTCGCTTTTCATTTTTGGCTACCGCCATAGATGACTACAATCTCATTTTAGCAGAATATCGGGGATACTACTTCCCTTTTGGGGCCATAGAGAAAGCTTGTTCTATAAAAGTCATAGCAAAGCAGCTCCTAAAAGATTCTCCAATTTAAAGGCCTAGTGTAGACTCCAGACAAACACACCATGGCATGCACTCCAATACTGCCAAACTAATCCTATTTATGGAAATATTTGTGAATTATATTCTCATTACGTACTATTATTATTATTATAATATTCATTCTAATTGAATTAACTCATCAATGCTATGCAAGGAAAAGGAGTTCTCCACCCACTATGCATGACAATTGATTCACGGTTTTCCCTTTTTAATAACTTGACTATATCTTGTTGCGTCATAATATTTGACTATGTATCTCTATATCTATCTCAAAGTACAATCAATAATGTGAAAACCATATATATGTATATGTATGTTACTTTGTATAGTAACTAAATGTTGTAATTTTCCACACCATCGAACTTTAATTTAGTGTTCAACGTTCGTAAATTATGAATAACAGAAAAATGCAGCAGTGTTGATGAGACCAATACTTACTCTTCTATAGTCCTTAAGGGACAAAATGTGCAGAAGATGATGTGTTATGTAGAAAAAAAACGAGTTCTTGGTCGTCGATAACTGCATGCGCGTTCAGTACAACTACTTCTCTGAATTGGATTGGAGTGATCATACAAAGCCAATAACTCACGTCTTGACTAATCAAATACGCATGTGTTTTTTTATATTTATACATGCATGAATTTTTAGTTTTTAGCTTTCTTCATCAATGCGTATCTCCTTTAGGATGATCAATTGGACCTCCTGCATTTTTCCCTAAGCAACACGCTATAGAACACCGTATTTATTAAATAAATTAATTAATAGAACACTAATTTTCTTATTAAAAAGACAAACTGATGAAATACCACTATTAGTTAACGACTAAAATTACTGATTTAATTGGAAATGACATTAAGCTAAAGGGAAATAGTGAACTCAATATTATATTGCCAAATTGGACTAAGGTGATAAATTAATTCCATGATCAACTTAGTGGATAGGGTGCCTCGCAATAGAGACAAATTTGCAAATATTTCACGGGGTCCCAAAAATCAAAATAAAGAGAAATTATTCAATTGATGAATGATTCAACGAGAAATCTCTCTACATCATCTTAGCACGCAGAGAAGTGGGACCAAAACTAGCCAGGGTACTAGAATTTGTGCGTATGGGTTTCGAGTGAAATGGCATAATTATGATATGCAAGGAGCCATGTTCATTTCACCCTTCTTGTCTTGTCATCCTCCTCAACAAATAAAGGAAATTATATGCTTGACTTTGAATGTTTTTTCCATTTACTCCTTCCCCAAGAAATTAAAGCATTCAATTCAAAGAAGAAACCCTAATGGCTTCCTCTATCTCTCATTCTCTCTCCCACACTTGTGCAGGTGTTCTCTGTTCCCTAGCCTATGCTACACATCATGTGAAACCCACATGTTACCCATACACACGTTATCAAATTTGTCACCTCCTCTTGGCCCCGATAAATTAAATTCAAAATCATGGGCTAATTTCCCATATACACTTTATTTTAATTTGTTATGCATGCTATGTAATTGTAATTGAGTGAAATAGTTAAATCATAGTCCTCTAATTAACAATATGTGTATTATACTTTCCATTAACATTGATTGTGGAAAACAAATTGTTATAGGAGTGTTATTTTGATTTCTTATTTATCCCATGTTTGAACTCTTCTATTTCAAAATTTGTAACTGATTAATGATGAGTTGTGGCATGTATAAAATAGTTGAAATTCAAACATTTGATATTATGTTCAAGCATATAAGTGAGTTCAACTTAAATTGGTTACAAATATACCATAGACAGTATGTCAGTACCCTAGTAATAATAATAAATATTGGATAATAGTAATTCAATATTTATTATTCATGTTTCGTTGCCGTCCAAAATCAGATATGGATTCAAAAGAAAACCGTGTTGGCATGTTTTCTGTTTTGAGTTGCGGGATGTATATCTATATATACACACACAATTTATTAGAGTATCAATAATTTTGATACCCCTAATAACAATCATGCTCGCAACGAACTTCATCACATGTTAGCTCCCAAATAATACTGATTGCTCAAAGCGGAGGCGAATGTGTAGCGAGACGAAAAAGCATTTTCAAAAAATAATATGCAAATCAATTTTCAAGTGACGAAGGTTATGGATGGGATATAGAATTCCTGAAAGTTCTATTGAGCTTAATCAGGTAGTGTACGTAGTTATTTAATTTTTCTTTTGACAGACAAAAATCGTAATGCTATTGACTTATGTTTCTCTTTGTCGCAAAAGTAAGTGGAATAATGAGGTTACATACAGCAAAATCAAAGCCAAGGAATCTTTGCAAATAGTTAATTATTCCCTTTAAGGTAGCTACCTTTACTGGGTTAAATTAATTTGTTTTATATGGAGATTGAAGATTCCATTACTTATGCTAAGATTCTTACATTTGGTAAGCATGATTAGAAAAATATTTTTATTTTTTTAAAAAATTTATACTGAAAATTTTATATTAGGAATGATATTATATAATTTACTATGTTACTAGCTAGCCACTTCTTTCCTTCTTCTTTTTTTCCATGAAATTTACTAGCAATTTCTAGCTGTAGCTTATGTAGAAGAGAGGCCAAACATCAATTATCAATTATTCAAATAAAGCGACGCAATCGTTATTCGTTACCTCATTTTAATTGAGAATGACCTTTGAGTCATTAAATTTTATAGAAAAGTTTAGGGCCAATATGTGGCTACGGATGTGATGGTTTATTAGTGGTTTAGAGGATTAATTAGTTTTTTCTTTTTTTAAAAGACTATCTATTTGGGTTACATTTTTCTTCTATATATTGATGATAGTAATAATAATTAGTGAACCAATATTTTTTTTTATTTTAGGAGTGTATCTTAAGTTCGACAGCCCACACTAATAACTTACGTTATCTCGGGTGCTCTTTTTAAAAGGTTTGACGTAAACTAATATTCAATTATAAAAAAGGAGGAGGACATATAATAACTTCATGTGAGCTATAATTTATTGAGAGTGTTTGATTAACTAATTATATAGTGATCGAAGTGGATATAAATTAAAGAATTATTTTTGTCTACTCAACAATCCAACCCCCTTGTGAATGATTTAAGTTAGGTCAATAATAATACAATAATGCTAGGTAATCAATAAAAATTCAGCCAATAATTTAAATTAGATGTTCTATTTTTTTATATTTCGAATGTTGTGTTTTAGATTTGAAATGTTCTGTTTCTAAAAAATATAAAGTTGACTGATAATTATTTTAGATTTTAGATGTTATATGGCTTCTATTTATGAATGTTTTATAAATAGTTTACGAATGTTTTATTTTTTATTGACTGATTTGTTGATAACAAATTATTGATTATGTATACTTTTCCATAATAGTATAACTAAAACATATTAGAATATATAACCGCGATGAATCTCAATGTATATAATATGTTTTGATATAAATTTAAGAAAAAAACTTTTTAATTTACGAAAAGTAATGAATAATATTTTAGAAAAAGATATCCAAAAATTCTTGGAAGCGTAAGTTTAAACCCTTAATGGTGTGTTATTTCTGGATATTTATAATTTGTAGGTATATGAATATGTTTTTTATATAGATGTATATTTAGGTCCGTGTTTTCAACAAAAATTGTTTTATTATTAATAACCATTAGTGGGAATGTAGTAGCATACTTTAAAATGTATGAAATCATCATGATTATAACGTTTATAATACAAATCACGCTGGGCTATAAATTACATGTATACAATGCGAATTATACGGTAGAATGAGTGTGAAGTTTGTTTGTTAAAAATTATAAAATAATCTGATATATTTAATTAAATTATTATTTAATAAATTTAAATTATCAAGTTTACCTGAGATGAACTGTATGTGTGTGAATAATTTCTATAATATTGTATAGTATTAGTATAGATATAAATATTTGTGCTGGCGGAGGGTCATGTGTGTGAATGCACTTCATCCTCCAATTTAGTCGTATATTTGGATATATAATTGATTATTGGCTAATCTTTGTAAATAGCAAGTCCAAATGTCCGATACCTTTGGCCAATATTCTAATTTATTATTGGCTAACCTCTTAGCTAATACTTTTAATATTGATGACTAACTACGGCTAAAAATTAAATTATGGTTGTCTATAACAGATTTATATACCTGACGTATTAAGCAATGAATGATATAGAGCAAATAGCTAGCCTAATTTGCTATTAAAATACATACAAAAATTTCTAGTTAAGAATCGATCTTGTATTATAATTTAATATTTCCGATCATGTTAGGCACAGTTCCAAGATTATTATTATTAAATTTAATTTTATATGTTTAATTTTAAAAATTATAAGGGTAGGATGAATGCTTGTAAGACGAATTAAGGTGGTTTTTAATATCCGTGTATATATAGTGATGAAACATGTTTTGCTTATGATAATGTAGAACGGGTCAGAGTTGAGTAGGGTGAAAACCCACCTCTACCTATCACATTGTCATTATTATTATTATTATTATTTTGCTTCCGTTAATTTGAGGAAAAGTGAGTCATCTAAATTAAAAAAATGGTTAAGTAGGGTTTGTGATTCGTGGAGAGATAGCCAGCACATACTACACACCGCGTAACCTGTTTGAGACAAAATAACTTTTTGTGAAGTGATCATTACTCCCAGAAAGTTCAGAAAGAAAGAGCAATGTGTTTTTTCTACCAATTATTATACATTTTCCAGTTTTCCTCCATAGTTACACCTGTGTTGTACACTTTTGTGCTTGCGTAGTTTGACGAATTTTAAAAGGGTTTCCAAAAGTTCAACTTCTTGATCACCTTTATCTACTTGGTGGTTTCCACCACATACATATAGTTCGTTAATTTCTTACAGTTTTGATTAGAGATCATTCGAGCTCCTTTGCGCACTTATTGAAGCCATATCTTGTAAAGTATCCTCTCTTCTTCTTTTTCTTTTTCCTTTTTTTCTCTTTTAATATAATTAAGGATGGCTACTATTGAAACATAAACCTATAATTCTAATACACATTCTACATCAACGACTAAAGAAAAAAGAAAAAATTCAAGTTCACTTAAATAAAAAATAAGAGAGTAAATTTGACTACGACATTTATTTAAAAGAAATTAATAAAATATATTAAAAACCCTAATTAATAATTGACTTTTTGGTCAGCGTTGGCTAATGTGCGTCCCTGCCTGGTTATACGGCTTGAAATGTGTTATTACTCATTAGTAGTCATTAGATCACATTTAAAAGTGGTTATTATTAATCAGGTCGGTTTCATCGTGTGGGATTAGATCGGCCCCAACGTCGGCAAGCCTAAGCCACCGTGTGTTTCGCCGGCGGTGTGTGCCATTTTAATATTATGTGCGCGCGCGTTCACACAGAGCCCATTAATTATCTCTACTTACATATCAAAGTAATAAGATTATAAGAAAAGCATTATGATCTTGAACTAACTTATAAGCTACAGCCTCAACTTTATATTTTGACAATAATAATAAGCCATTATCGCGGTACCAAGTTGATAATTTTGTAATGCAAAAATATATAATTTGTCAAACTTTAATTTCACATATCCATCACATCATGCAACAAGCAGATTATTCATAAATAAGTAGGGTAATTGGTTATTACGGAGATCAAACAATAATTAAATACATACACAGCAAGCTAATTAATTAATTAATAAGTAGATCCCACACTGCACGTCCACGTGGACAGAGTGCTTTCTGTTTCTTCCTCTAAAAAGAAAAAAAAAAAAAAAAGTATGCCTTCTGAACTCCACCAAAAATATTCGGGAAGCAAAAAGAAAAGAAAACTAATAAAGTGAATAATTGTGCATGCGTTCAGATTCCACAAACAACATGAAGATGGTAGCTGAGTAGCTATCGTTCTTCCGGCGCACGATGATGACGAGACGAAAGTCGAAAAACCCAATTAGAGAATGATGAGTTTCTCAAAGTTGAAGAAGAAGAAGAAGAAGAAGAAGAGGTGCCATGGGATCCTGTGGAGTGTGCAACGAAGTTCTTGAAACGTTTCATGGCTAGGTTTAGAGTGTCCTGGGACATGTTAGCAAAGCACACCCTGAACCACCCTGGCTCAGTGCAATGGCAGGACGAACCGGGCGAGATGTTCAACCGAACTTGGTAGACAATCTTCTTCCACAGCTCCATCTCAGCCTCAAAGGTGTTGGAAGAGAGAAGGTGCCTCATGTCAACCCAGCAGAACAAACCTGCATTGCTTTTCAGGCAGTTTATACCGGCTTTCTGCAATCCTGTTAGCAGCATTCTCTGTCTCCGTTTCAGCCTCTTTTGATTCTCACACATGTACTTGTTCGTAAATTTGTTGTCACCAAGCATGGCTGACAGCAGGTACTGAGTTTGAGACGAAACCAGTCCAAAGCTTGACATCTTGGTTGCAGCGGCGACAACGGCGTCGTTTTCGGAGTAGATAGCACCGACGCGGAATCCGGGTAGACCCAAGTCCTTGGAGAGACTATACACAATGTGAACTCTGTTCCAAAATTTGGCAGCGTCAGTGGGATTCATTTCCTTAAGAATCTCCATGACGCTGACAAATCTTGGAGAGCTAAAAACTGTGCCGGAGTAAATCTCATCGCTTATCAAGTGCATGGTTTCTTTGTCTTTGATGAAGTCAAATAGCAAGTTGAATTCGGCGCGAGAGAGCGTGGTTCCCAGAGGGTTTGAGGGGTTTGTCACCAATACTCCTTTCACTCTAAGGTTCCGCTTTCTTGCGTCTTGATAGGCTTGTTCCAAAGCTGACTCCGTGATTCTGAACTTGTTTAAACTCGTGCATTGTATTGGAACGATTTCAACCCCGGTTCGCCATTTCAGATCTCTATCAAATCTGCATTGCATCGGATAAATATTAGATAACCATCAATTTTAATTTTAATTTTAAAGAGAAGATGGAGGACGTACCCTGGGTAATATGGGGTGGGAAGGAGGAAGGCTTCCCCCTCCTCGGCGAGACAGAAGATGAGGGTCTCGTTTGCTGAGGTGGCGCCGGCGGTGAGCACGATGTGGTTGGGATCAAAGGTGACCTTGTTTCCTCTTATCTGTGCCATGAAATCCACCAATGATTTCTTGAAAGAAGGGAGACCGTGGTAGTCTTGAAAGAGAGCCAGCTCTCGGAAGATGGATTTGCCATCGCGTTTGAATCCTGGAACGTCGGGATTCTTGTCCAGCCAAGACTCCACCAGGTCGAAAGAGAGCTGCCAATTAATTATTCAAAATAAATAAATAAAATTTTATTATGTCACGATGCATGACCTATATAGTGGTTGCAAGTAACAACTAACCTGATTTTCGGCAAGACCCATTTGAATGATTCCATTAGGGTTGTCAACCTCGTCGTACGGGTTCTTTTCATATTCCTCCCATCCTAGGAAGTATGAAGAATCTTGCCCGTGACTGTTGCATGTTGCTTTTCTAGACAATAGCCCCATTTTTATTTTTATTTTCTTTCAGGGAGATTGGTGGGAAATAATAATAATGAGTGATGAATATATATATAGGTTTTAGGAGGAAGAAAGATGAAGAAGGAATATTTGAGTGGGACTATAGAGTGCAGGTATATTAGTTGATGTTTAGACTAAAATATCCAAGTTGGAAGGATTGGTGGGTGAATAAGTAGTGAGAAGCATGGTATATTTATACATGGAAACTTCAACAGGGAAACACTGGACCAACCTTTGTTTCAATAGCAAACAACACTTTTGACCAAACATCATCTCTCATCCAATCACAAATTATTAAATGCCTATACGCACAACTATATTTTTAAGGGGACAAATAAAACTCTTAAATGAATATGTGAAGAGTACGCGCTTAGTTAGCCCACCGCCCCATCCACTTCACGTGACCATCACTCAACATTAGACTTTAGGCTTTAGAGTCAGCCCCTAAAATATTAGTATTTAGGAACATCACTGTTGTTTGGGACAGTGGAATCCACCGCCTATGATTCTCGCGTGGGATTTTGAAGTTTATCTGACACATAAGAAAATGGCGAGTTATGTTTTTACTTGGATTGTAATTTTTATGGTGACATGAATTGTGAACATAGGTTGGTTAATGAGAAATTCAGAATGTATGTTGTATGGTGGTGGTGGTGGTTAAGTTTAAGAAACGCAAACAAAAGTCATAAACATAGCTTGAGAAGAGGGGCATATATTCAAGTGGAGCCTCATCAGCCGAGAACACCATACCGACAGCAAATTAAAGTGGGCCATTCATGACCCACAAAGTTCATCAACACCATGGACCATAATGCCCCCCTGCTACCACTAACCTCCATTCAATTTTTGTCGGCCATTATTTCCCTTCAATCCTCTTTTTAACCTCCCAAAATCAGCCCCTTAACCCCCTTCCTCTTTCTTAATTCTTTGTTAACTAATTAGTTAGTTCCTTGCTTCTTCTTAAGTCCTAACTAGCTACCATTAATATATACATGTTGTTGCAGCAAGCTAATAATAATAAGAGTAAAAACATAATTTGATGATGATCATTTTTAATTTGGACAACGTCATTTTTAATTAGTTGAAATTCATCTTTTAATCATTTAAAAATTGAGATAAATAAACCTTTTAAATCGATTTGTGATATTAAATTTTAGAGTTGATAAACCGATTTTAAAAATCTATATATTTATCTCAATTTTTAGTTAATTGAAAACTAGAAGGGATTTCAGATCATTAGAAATTGGATTGTTCAAATTGAAAATGACCATGACGGAATTTGATGTTTACTCTCATCATAATTCTTATTTTGCTCAAACTCGATGAATAATAATTGTGTGGATTTTGAACTATACTAACAAACAAAAATAACGTTGGTTTAATAAGGTTCATGCTAATAAGGTGTTGCATATTATTTGTTTCGTTTTGTTCTTCGTCGTCTCAATATATTAAAGGTTATGATTATGGGATAGGAAAATATGATGAAAAAATCATAGGAAACATGATAAAAATCAAACTATCTATCGATTTTCTTCCGCATATTATTAAATATGTTCTTGCGTATGAATTCGATATCATAACAAAGATTCTGAAGTAGGTGGATTCGGCTAAAAAAAAAAAAAACTATATAAAATGTGCTTCCTTATAATTGTAAGGCCCACAAAATGGAGTTGATAGACGATCTTCATTATTTCATCATGACATCTATCACATGGAAGTTGAATTGATTATTGGTTTGTTTAATTTGTTCAAAAAGTATTTGTGAGAGACAATAAAAAATAGTTTGAAATTATTTTATTTTGAATTATGTAATTGCTGTTAAAATAATTAAATAATTTTAAATATAATAAATATACAATTATAAATGTTTTATGTAATAAAATTATATAGATATTAAATTAAATAAAATAATTTTTATTATTAGCATTATTGTAATTTTTTCATAATAACTTATTTAGGATTTAGGGTTATTTTTCTGGAAAAAAATATATATTTTCGATCCAAGCGCACGCATGTGCATAGAACTTTTTTTCGGATTACAATAAGCATAAATTTAAATGAAATTGAAGAATTGAAAACTATGTTTACAGGGATTTAATTTTGTTTCTATAAGAAGTAAAATAACTTATGAACTGTAGCCTATCCGCCGTTGGTTTTTAGTTAGCTCCCTGATTTCTTTTATGCGTTGATTGGTTAGATATCCAAAAGCATTGGTTACAAAGTTTACTGATAGAATTATTTCAAATTTTATGCTTAATAGTGAACTTTAATTTGCTTTAGTTCTTTCCATGTGATATAATATTTTTAGGGCATTGGTTATTAGACAAACAAAATAAAAATAAAAAAGAACGGTAAAATGAGGAAATTATTAGTTTAGTAGAAGTGGGCGAGTTTTACTCGTAATATCAAATGTTCAAATTTTAAAAATTCTCTTAAAAATAAAAGAGATAATACAACCGTTTGAGACTTTATATTCCAACAAATTAAATTTTCTATAGTGTTTGATGTAGGAATAGTAGTGCTTTTATTATATCCTCGTTAAAAAACAGTGAAGAACTCAAGAAATGAAGAAACAAAAGCTAACCGGCATCGTTGGTAACTATGGATGTGAAAACACAGAAAACGTAGGGAATGGGAACAACTCCCCAATTTTCACCAAGTTTTTTAGTTTAAAGCAGTGAGGTTTTAAGTTTCTTTTGCTAATGCTTTTTTATTTTTCCATTTTATCATTGTTATAACTTATAAGAGTGAAAGACAGCTAACGTGCATATATAGTTTTGTGGCGTTTGGAGAGGTTGAAGTGGGTCGTTCGAAAGAAATAGCTAGCTAGCTAGCACTCTACCAGTAGTTCAATGCAGCAGTGAAAGCTAGAAAATACACCTATTGTGTCATTATATATTTATATATATATATGGAGGGAGGGACCATTTCTATTATATTATTGGTTTAAAATTATTTTTTATTACTATAAAATATCTTTTCTATTTTTAGTTTCTATTATTGGTTAACTTTAATATTTTATTGAATCAATATCTACAAAAAAAAATTATTAAGAATCGTTAAAAAAAATTAAATATCTTATAAAAATAAAAAAACATTTAAGCTTATATATATTCTTTTTTAATATTATTAAGGAAAAGCGCTTGCCTTAATGTCCACTAAAAAGTAAAAACTAAAAAGCTCTTTTAATTTCCTTTGTTCTGCCGCACAACGTATTCATAATCAACGTTGGAATTCGGAACAATTCCCACGGACCCCTCCATCTATCCTTCTTCTTTAATTTAGATGGAATTAGGGTTTAATGCTTACATTTTAAAATTTAGGGTTTAGGGCAGTTGAAATAGATTTAATTTGCCTTATTTTTAGATAACACTAGCTAGCCAATTTTTTTTTTAAAAAACTTTACACTAAAAATTTTGATTCATAGCATTGCTTATAAATTAAATATCTCCTAAGAAAAAGTATAAGTAACCAATAATTTTCTAACCAACAAATCAGCTAAAAAAAATAGAACATACGAAATTATTGTTTATAGAACATCTACAATGGAAGCTATAGAACATCTGAAACCTAAAGCAATCTCAACTAACTTTATATTATTTTTTTAGAAACAGAACATCCGAAATTTAAAAACTAAACATCCGAAACATAAAAGAATAGAACATCCAATTTAAATTGTTGGCTAATATTGACTAAATTTTTATTGGTTACCTAACATGGTTAATCCCCTAAATATAACAACTAAACTCATTATCCAATCTTAAGCTAGAATAAAAATAATGAAAAGTTTGCTTTATCTATTTTTCTGAAATATATAATTTTCTTTTTTTTTAAAAGGTAAAATATATAATTTTCTTAGTTCTTTATACATTCATACTATTTTTCTCACTCAGTCACTCTAATGGTTACCTTTGACCAGAGTGTATTGAAAAAACCAACCTCAGGTTTGCTTTTACATACCTCCATAAGATTTCAACGAAAAAAAAAAAGAATTATAAACCGTCCAGGGCAATTATTTTTCAAGTATCAACGTCCTAGAAATATCGTTAGGTGTTCAGTGTTGGACTGGGATCGTCTCTCTCACTGTCATACTCCTCCTATTCACGCCTCACTATCGCTAATAAAAATTGGATAGGTGTATATCTATTTGATTTTTTATTTATTATTAATCTAGTGATTTTATAATTTTCTTTTTTAATTTTTTTAATCCTTATTGGTGAGACATGAATGAAAAGAAAATATGAAAGTAGAACAGATGATTCCAATAATTGTTCCTTGTTCATTATCAATTCAGATTGATTTGGGAATATTGGTAGCGAAGGCTGTTAGTCTAATAATTTAAAATTTTTAAATAATAAATAATTTTATTACACTATATCAAAATTTTTATAATAATTTTTTTTAGAGTTATTCTATTATTATCTCAAAAAGAAAATTGTTCAAATACGTGAAAGACAGAAAAGATTGTGCAAAGTTTAGATTTTAAATCCAAAAAATTTTAAGGTAAAGAGATGCATTATTACTTATAATTATTCATGTAACTCTACCTTAATTGAAAAAAGAAGGTAATTTTAACATTAAAGAACTTACTATTTCTAAACCAAAATATTCAAACATCATCAACCTTATGATAAAGAAAATATAATTATTTTCTTGAGTTTCATTCCTTAGGGATTGAGCTTCTTTCTTTTTAATTTTTTAAGTGTTTATCTTTTATTAATTACTATTGGTTAAAAATTTATTTACTCTTTAGCATGTTTGATTTTTTTTAAAAATAACTTTGTATTTAACTTGTTTGACCAGCTATAACATTAGCTGAAATTAGGTATTAATAGTTAATACTTATTGATCATATATAAGTAGATAATATATGAGATGGAAAAATTTTGAAAGCGACCTAAAAGAAATGATGTGATGAAAACAAATGGCTAAAGACAAAGGATTTCCGAGTCCTGTGCCTCCCCTCCCCTTTACTAAGTTGAGTTTCCAGCATTAGCGAGGAATAAATCAAAATGTTAAACAATAATGACATTGTCCAAGTTCATGGAGTGAGTGATGGACAGGGCAAGGAAGAGGGGTCCGGGTACCCCATATAATCCTACGGCAGCAAACAACAACCAAACACGGTCTCTCATTTTGTTACAACGATCTGATTGATTGCACTCTATATTTCTATCTCTAGCGGACACAAGTACTATTACGGGAGCACAAAGCTACACACATCATCAAATGAAAACTCTTTTAGGTTTTGTACCAACCCTAAATATTGTATCCCTACACTGTACTACAAACCCTTATTATTGGTTAAAAAAAGTTGTCCAGGCATATTCACGGAAATTGTATCCCTTAATAATAATAATAATGGGGCATGGCACCGATTTACACAATGGACAATTCGCTCAAATTTCATTGTCCCGTTAACAATTAATTAACGTATGCATGTTGGTAGAGGATGAAGAATAGCCAATCCTATTGAGAGGGTAAGTTACCCATTGTCGTTTAATTTTTATTTTTTTTTGTTGGAATCCTTTTGAAATTTTGCCGCTATGTTCTTCAATCACTGTCACGACTTTATTCTTTCTAAAAAAAGAGATCAAGTGAGAGAAATCGAAATTGTGATAATGATTGGAAGACGCGTGAGTGCTTACGAACATTTCAGTATTTTAGAGGATTTTTTTTTTAAGAAATATAAATAGATTCATTCAAAATAATTAATATATGATATATGATTAATTGAGATAAATAATGGAGTCATGGTGATGATTGAAGAGACGCAACAATGACGTTTTATAAGATTTTCAATATAGAAAAAGAAATTTTAAATGAGAGGAATAACCTATTCTCTATCCTCTACTCCAGAAAGGGTTGGTTAGAATTTAACCGTTAATGAATGTATTAGTTGCGAGGAAGGAATTAGTGAGAGTGATATCGACAAGTGTTTAAAGAAAGAAGGGCGAATGATATAAGAGGGCACGTGGTTTGTAGCAAGAAGGGAAGGGTTATTAGGGGCTAGGGCATGTGAAAGCCTGGTTTATTAAATGCAAGCTTCCCATACATTATTAGACATTAGGCCACCATTTAATTTAGAGATCTAGCGAGTCCATGATGACAACTAACATGATGCTCACGTTAGTCCATTCTTTCACTCTCTTACGAGGAGACATTTCCATGGACCACATTTCTTCCATTTATTCAATGTTGTAGGCCCCTCTCTTTCTCCATGCTCCTCTGTCTCTTTTTTGTTTCTACTTCTTAGCTAGGTTTTAAAAGTCTACTTAGCTTGTATATATAGTCTAATCAGCACACCAAGGTCAACGAAAATTACGTACACTGCCACTAATTTAATGTGTAGAATTTTCAAGCAAATACTGTACACTACGTGAGTTCAATACTTAACGGATGTTTTTAGAGTACTAGTCCAATGAAAAACATTTATTTTTTTTAATTTTTAATGTATTTACTAATTAAAAATTATCTTTTAAAACTTTTTAAGGTCTATAATCTATACTACAATGCAAGAGAAATTTCAACTTGAGTTCAACTGTTCAAGTCATCTTCTGTATTTAGGAGTTTCCCAATGAGTATTTGAATATGTTTTATTTAAAAGAACAATAAAACAAGTAATAAAAAACAAAATTTTTCATTTTTTGGTGACAGAATTAACGTCGTTTGTTACTCAGACAATTGACTTGAATATAATTCGTAATAACGTGTGGGATTGGGTCATAATTCATAAATGAATTTGTTGTTAGGAATGCGCTATCTATCTTCATTCTCATGTGTTAAATGAAAGCATCAAGTTATCCGGCGGTTATACTTATGAATTATTGCTATTCTCTGTTCAATTTGACTATTTGAAGTTCCAATTAAATGTTGTTTGTAAGTGGAAAATCCAATTAGTAAACTCAAAACATTAAATCTAAGCCGCTTTGATAGACGATATTAGTAATAACTTGTTTTGCATAAAATTAGCAAAGTTGACATTAGGAGAAGGAGTGGGAGAAAGGGTCAAGTTGATATATGAAAGTCAAAACTGAGAATAATATTAATGAAGAGTGAGGACCATGAAAGAAGGTCCTAGTCCGACATAGTCGAATCAATATAATTGTGAAATTGTCTTATTGGAATGGTGTGAGTGTGGGTCACGACGAGTAACAACTAAGACAAAAGCAAGAAGTCATGTGTCATGTGGCCTTGAAAACAAAGTTCTTCCGGATAATAGTTTGCATAAGCTGTCCAAATCAAGCTAGAGAAGTCCTAACTAGGCTATGCCTCTTGGCCCAACTTGAAAGTGAACCAATTGACACTTCTTTGGCCCACTTTCAACTTGATCATCATCTATCTACATTTCACAGGATTTATCTACAAACTGCCTTCATGCCACTAGTTGAGAAACCAAATTAGAACAAGTGTTCCTCTTCCAAGTCAAATAATTTAAGCTCTTGTATATTAACTACTGATAACATCATAATTTGAAAATGATCTTTACTCAATTTATTAACCACACTACATGAAAAATCACCTTTTTAGTGACAATTTATTTTACATTTTGTTCCTGAAAAAATCGCTAACACATTTACCTTAAACATCTTATTATACTTTTTCAATGGTTTGGTATCCTCCAGGGGAAGGGTTTGAGAACTTTGCTACTTCCTCCTTTTATTTTGGGATGGACTTCAAATGTTCAAACAATGACTTGAACATCAGTGCTCCGTATTTTTTCAGGTCAAAAAAGAGAATGAGGCCGAATAATTGTTTTTGGTAGAATGAGACCAAATATTTTGACAGTATTACAGTTTTGCCATATCAATAATCCAATTCAGTTTTGAGAAAAACATTTTATTTTTGGTAACCGTTTTGAGAACCTTTTTTTGGTCCGGGTTTTGAGAACATTTTAAACCTGTCCTTGGGGATATTTTTGGACTATGTCTATATGCCCATTGGCTTCAAATATGAGCTAGAAAAGTTCAGTCTTTTTCATGACCCAAAAACTATTCACATGGGTGAAGTTTGTAAATGAAAAGAAAATACTCAAGAACATAAAAGAAAAAAAGAACCCGTCCAAAAAATTATACTGAGAAAGCCCCATGACAAAAAAATGGACGAAAATTTTGAAGGGTTGCTCCATGTAAAAGATGGATTCAAAACAAAACACCCCCCCCACCACCCCCCATTTACTTAAAGGACGTGAACTAACCACTCAAATAATTGAAAATTGTTTAGTATTATGAGAACCACTGCTAGCTAGCTACTGCAACCTGCAACACCACAGCCAACGGCAATAACACATTAAATTTTTTTTGTTAATAATAAGAGTAGTAAGTAGTAATTTATTATTATTATTTTTCTGCTACTCGTACATCGATATACATGCTATCTTCTATTATTCATTTCTTTCTTGTGAAGCCATAAATACACCAACAGATCGAGTCAACGTAAATGATCACAAACCTTTATCTTCAACGTAATTAGTGCTAGAATGTGATCTGCTAAAAGGATAGAAGAATGTGGATGATCACAATGTGTATGTTGAAAGTTTTAAAGATTATTAAAGACAAAATGATGGTATAGGAAGCAGCAGGTGGAGGAATGATGAAATGAGGATGCACCATTCTTTTGTTAATGATAGCAATAATGCTTCAAACATTTGGTATATCACCTTAAATTCCATTTTGGGATGTAAAGGAATTTTTAAGATCCTGTAGCTAAGAGCATGCATACATCATGATTCATAGTAAGGAGCTAGGGTGATTATTAATCTCAATAATATAAGCGTCATGCCATGCATGTTCACGTTTTGGAAAGTAAATGTGGTGGGCTAATAAGGCAAGAGTGGCACACTGCACACATCATTATAATTCATAAGAGGGTCCAAATCAACAGTGAATTAAAAAGAAGAAGCACGCACTTTCTTTGTGAGTTGTGACCGTAGCAAATACAAGTAGCAGTAGTAGTAGTGTGAAAGGCATGAATAATGAGCAGTGATCATTATATATATTAAGAAAATTATTCCATTTGGTATGAGAAAGAAATAATCGAAATCACACACACAAAAACTTTATTTATGTGAGCATAAAAAACCAGATACTAACATGGGTGGCACAAGCATAAGGCCCCAACACCATGATGCCATGTATGCCAATCATGAAAGCACATTTATTTGATGACTTTCTCCTAAGCAAGATTTGACCACCTTACTACTTTCGGCGTAGATAACTCAGTTGTTTCTAAAATCATTGATTATTTGCTATGAAACAAAAATAACGGCCACTGGCCACTGCCAGTCTAATCATCAGTGATGTGAATCATTAATTAGCTGGGAGTGGTTCTGAATGTTTTATCCCCGGAGTTTTGGAACAGGGGCGTCTCATTTCTCCTCTTTCACAGTTTCATCGCCATTATTTATGATTTGAATTCGCTCTCTTATATATAGCCGGTTAACACACTGCATTCTCATTAAATTTGTTTAATAATTTATGTTTTAAAAACAACCGTGAAATTATTCATCATCACTTCCTTCCTTCCTATCCTAGTCCCTACCAAATAGAGAATGAAACTGCGTGCTATGTTATGTTTATTCTTTTTGGAGAAAAATTAGACTAAATTAGTGTTCACAATAACAACTACCAAAACGATATAAGTTTTTGTAGTGGAATGCACTAACGCAAGATGTGTGTTTTAGAAGAGGAAGCATAAGATTATTATTTTTTGGTCATGGAAGAGGAAGCATATGATAACAGAGGAACAGATACGCCAGCAGAGGAAGCATATGGATTTTTTTTTGGTTTGGATAACCAAATAAAAAAGTAGTCCACGTAAAAAAAAAAAAAGGAGTAAAACAGTCAATAAGGAACCCCATACTATTATGGATGTAAATTCACGTCATAACTTTTTGCACGTAAATTTGAAGTTGCTAACTCTTTGCCCAACGTCATAATTGATTTAAATCGAAGGTTAGATATAAGGAGAGTTCTTTGGTGAAGAGGAAAAATGATGAAGAGTATGAAGAAAAGAATTATGGACCATTGGATTGAATATGGGTAAAAGACTTTAACATGACTTGCAATTATTTTGACCATTTGATTTGACTTCTCTTCATTTCTTCATTTTATTTCTCTTCATCATAGTAGGCATCTAGATATAATTCGGCTCATATATATAATTGAAGAATGATGAATTAAATTACCGGTTACAACCACTTGCGCCATCTAAATAATGAGCTACGTACGAGTAATTACCACGTCTCCAGGATGGTAGATGAACTTTTAATGTGAAATTTTCTCATAATAATATGTTGTTACCATCAATTCAAAAACTATGAATTACACAAGACTACTTACATTGAATAAGTTGCAAAAATCAAATATACACATTTTTAAATTTAAATTCTTTTTTGGGGTGTCTTTTTTAAATTTTAATATGACCATGTGCGAAAGAAAAATACTAGGGAGCCAAGACAATAAAGAGCCAATACACAGTACGGATGATAATTCATATAAATTTTTTATGATAACTTAATTATTAATATATGAGTTACGGATGATAATTCATATATATTTTGAATGGTAACTTACTTATTAGTTCCTAATAGTTACCTAAAGTTGGTTTCGTAGCATTACTCTATATGAAAATATTGTCTTATAAAAATGATATAATTTCTGAAAATTAAAAAAGGGACATTCGCCTTTACGAATTAAAAAAAAAATCGTATCTCATTATTAATTAAAAAAATGTCCGAATAATGTTTGTTTTTCTCCCTTGTATTCTCCTAAATCACGCATGAACATGATCTAATTTTTTTGGGATTTCATCTGTAAAAAATGCTAAATAACATCACTTTTAATTTATTTTAGCCATCATTTAATCATCAACATTAAAAAATATTAGTTAAAATATGATGATAAACTGAAAATTAAAGATGTTGAATATTGATGATTATATATGGTAACTAAAATAAATTAAATGCGATGGTTATTAAGCATTTCTCTGTCATCCATCACGTATCATCAACCAAGTGGCAACAATATTAAAAAATTATAATCTCACAGATAAACATAAAAATAGAAAAATATATAGGCACGTGAAACTAGGTTCACGTTGGGCTAATAATAAGAGGAGACCTAAGTTATTAAATGTGGAAGACCAGTCTGAATCCATGTGGTGGTGTACTGATATTTGCGTGTTACCCACCAGCTCAACTTAGCACAGCACTGCATCTCCAACAATGTAAAAAAAATACTCGGCACTTTTTAATACAAATACTTAGTGATTAGTACACTATAAACGCTAATGAATAGAAAATTAAATAGCAATTAGAGAATAGAAAATTCAAAATTGCAGGCTAGGTGTGTAAGGTGTTTATGTTATAGCATTGTGGCAGAGAGACAATTTCGCAGATAAGCGGCGCTTTCCCTAGCCGTACCACTACCCTACCCCACCACCCCTGCCCTTAGTGCCATGTGCCAACCAAAACCAACGCACCATAATCATCATCATCCTCCTCCTCCTTACTCCTTAGTCCTTATACTTACATACATAACTAAAATCAAGGAATCACGCTGCCAATCCATGTAAGCATAGCAGTAGCATAACTAGTATCAAAAGCAAAACCAAAAATTAAAGCTGCACATCATCAACGATTGTGACTGCTGCAACGTGCAACTGTTTGATGCTGTTTCCATTTATGCACCGCTAATTCATTTCGACTGAACAAGTAAAAGTAACAATAAAGCAGAGTATAATAACAATTGAAGAACCGAACCCATCAAAACCGGAGCTGGATGTAAAAACTGAGATAGTTACCTTAAAATAAAGAAAGATTACCTATATGTATATGGCCACCATGGCCCGTGATCAGTTAAAGACAACAATCTGAAACGACTCATATGTACCAAGAAAACAGAAAAATAAGGGGTAGGCCGTAGGCCACACCTCACCACTCAATTTTATCAAGAATAATAATAAATTAGAAGAAAAACAAAATGCTACAGGGGGGTAACCAAATCTTTTTCTTTCTTTTTTTTTCTTTTTCATTTTTTGGCGAAGAATAGCATCCATGATGGGAGGACCAAAAATGAAAGATACCTTGGATGTGGAATATTAAGGAGTTGAATAATGTTGGCAACAAAGAGAGCAGTAAGAATCAATAATCAGGCATGAGCTGACTGATTTTGCCTTCATCCAGGGCCATCTTGTGCTCCGTCACCTTCAACCATATGCAAACCCCCGTGAAGCTGAGCACCAGGCTGGCAAGCCCACTGCCAAGCCCGATCCCGACAATGGCCAAAACAGAAAGCCCCTTGGTCTTCATGGGCGGAAGCGGGTACCCGTACAGATCCTTGTTCCCCAAGAAGGAGGTAGCGTTGAACCTGGGTAGGCTGCCGGTGCGGTTGGACAAAGAAGCGGGTATGGGCCCGGAGAGCCTGTTATTGGAGACATCGAAGGTGGAGAGCCTGACGAGGATGCCAAATTGCTGGGGAATGGGGCCAGTCAAGAGGTTGTCATGGAGGTCAATGATGTTGAGGTAGGCACACATTGTGATCTGTGGGGGGATCTGGCCGTGGAGTTGGTTAGAAGAGAGGTTGAGGACGGCGAGGTTGACGAGGGACTGGAGGTCGGGAGGGATTGGCCCGGTGAGGGCGTTGGAGGAGAGGTCGAGTGTTTGGAGGTTGGTGCAGTTGGATATGAAGGGGGAGATGGTTCCTCTTAGAGAGAGGTTGGTGAGGGAGAGCCTGTAGATGCGGCCGTTGTTGCAGGTTGCGCCTTGGAGGTTGGATATTGAGTCGTTGCAGGGTTTTGCCAGATTCTTTTCTATCCAATTCTGTAGGGACCTGTTTGGGTCCTCTAACGACTTGGCTAGCTCCTTCAGGCACGCTTCGTCGTTTGGATCTGACACGCAGCTTCTCATCATCACTGTTATTGTTACTATTACCAACACTACCCCCGCCCCTCCTCCTACTCCATCCATCTCACCACCTCTCCGCCACTTTGAATTCTTTCTGAGTCAACCTGGTGGAGCTGGAAAACGGGGGCAAAGGAACAACAAGGCACGGGAAAAAAGGAGAGAGAGAGAGAGGTCTTGACTCTTTAATTCCTGTGGGTGCCTTAGGTGTGAGTTTTTAATTTTTTTATATTGGAGAATATGATGGGTTGTAAGGGTTAAGGGTGTATTTGGATTTGGAGTTGGAGTTGGAGGGGTTTGTTTGGAGTGGGGTGAGTTATTCGGTGGGGCGAGCCCTCTTTTGGGGCTGTACTTTTTTGTATAGGTGTGAAGCATAAAGGCATAGCATGTGTAAAGTTTATGAGGATCTGCAACGCATTAATGAGAGGACCGGTCTCATTGTTATTTGTGTTGCTATCCTTATAGTTTGATCACATGTTTAAATTTGTTAAATTGAGGGGTCATTATTTAATAAGCTTTAGTTGTGTATTCATGGGTTCGAAACGGGCCTGGTATCCTTTAAACCATGTTGGTTTTTTTTCTTTTATGCAAGAAGAAATACAAAAAAAGGCCTTTACTATTAAAAATTAAGACTAATATTTATTAATTATTTTTGTGTAATATAAAAATTAAATTAAGAAATTAATATCACATAAAATGACATTAAATTAAATAAATAAAAATATATAATTTATTGTTATAATTTAGGTTTGAACATAATAGCATCTAGTGTGTAATTTTATGCATTTTAGCAATTTTTTTTATTTGAATGTAGTATATTATTATATAGAATGTTTTTTGTTTAGGATATAAGAAGATTTTTTTATAATATAATAATATTTAATTAGATGATATATATATATATATATATGATATAATATAATATAATAAGATATTACTATTAAAAAAAATAATAATGAATGACAGGAACATTGAATGAATAATAAAGTAAAGAAAAAAATGAATGACATGAATGGTGAATATATTGAGTAAGTATCAAACACACATACTTCAACTTTTCTTCATTAATTAAACCACCAAAGTTATTTATGTTTAGCTTTAGTAGTGTTACTAAATTTTTTATGAATATTTTAGGGGTGCCATGGCCTCCCATTATTCTCATTAAGTTTTGTCTCTGTATGTAGAGAAGTTTTTACTATGTTGGTGACTAAGGACTTCCAACGTGGTTCATTTAAATATGGCCGTTTATTATCTTCAGTAGTTAATTCATTGCTAATATAGTTTATGTATGGTTAAGGTTTTATTTTGAAGCTCCTTAATTTTGTGCAAATGTGTGATGATAGATGAACAATTAAATGTGTTTTAGTATATATGTAGTGGAATTATAATTTTAATTAAACACAATTGAGATTATATTAATGTGGGTATTGTTGAGCATTTTTATCTGATATAATTGAGTGTAATAATTAAGATACTTAAATAAGTAATTTTTTTTTAATTGAAACGGGCATAAAGCCCTTAGATAAGTAATTCTTATTAAGATACATTTGTTGTGTAAAAAAATATATTGGAAATGATGTGGCACGTGTCCCAAGGCCAAAAAATTTTGCATTTCAAAACCATTTCAATGGCCCATCCGCCAAAAAGAAAATTGGGACTATTTGGTGATTTCATTGTAATTTGGTATGCTAGGAGCAATATTGAATTCTATGTGGTACTTATTGTACTTCTTATAAAAACCTGTAAACTGGCAATACCAAGTCGAGCCCTAAAGGAGGGCTCATTTAACGAGTCCCACCGAATAATTCACCGTTGGAGTGGTGGTGGATGGGTGACCTTCGTAAGAGCAGTAAAAAGCAGAGGGTAGGGGACTGGCTTGAGTGTTGTAAGCTGTAACTCACTAACTTGTTGGAAGGTGAACTAAGCAGTAACGAGTTGAGAGGGAAAAGTATTTGACGGAAGTGAAAACGAAAGTTGGCTGGGTGTGGGGACTCGGGACTCTCGAGTCTCAATTTGGACTTTATGGGGGAGAGCCATCGCCTGCAAATGTGAGGCCTAAGACAGCGACAATACACCCAAGGACATTCTCGTCTTTTTACATTTCATCTCATTTTACCTTTACTTTTTTTTCTTCTCATTGCTTCTTCTTAATCTATAGTACTTATCAACAAAATTCACTTTAATTAAAGAGAAAAGAAAATTGGATTAAGGGTAGCAGGTGCGTTGTGGTTGACTTGAGCAGTGAGTAGTAGTGGACTAGTGGTAGCCTGCTATGAGTCGAGTCGAGTCGTGCATTATCATCTGTGTGAGTGTGACCGTATAATTCGCAGGATTCCTATGATTAGGCCTGCTCTGATCATCAATCAATGGCAAAAAACACCAATCATAACAATCTGCTTCTCCTACTTTCCGCGCTTTCCCTCCCAAATCAATCACTTTTTTACACCCTCAAAAACCCACCACATAAATTATTATAATTAACCAAACTAAAATGGGACAGGAAAAAAAAAGGACGAACGAAGCTTATTCCAAACGTACGATGCAAATGACCATTCTCTCAACAATAGTAACTAGTGCAGCGCAACATACTTGATACTCATCCAGTGATCCACCTACGCATCAATGCATCAAGCATCAAACATTATTATACACTAAATTGACGTACTATTCATTTATAATTAAGTAAATATAACATGGCTTTTAATTTTAATTTATTTCTTGTTTTGTCGTTGTGGCACATAATTGAGGGGGGCCAAGGTGAAATCCACGTTGCATCTCTGATATACTGAACAAGAATAATGATAGCCGTGGGTAGATGGCACATGCTCATGGTCATGCGCCACCATCTATCAAAATCACAACACTACCTCTTCAACCATGCCCCATCCTCTCTTCATGCCATCTCTAAAATAATTGTTGTCACTTTTCTAAAAATTAAAAAGTAAAATTCACTCCAAGAAAATCATCAACGATATTGCCCAACTAATTAATCATTCTGCATCTCCTCCAAGCAAGTTACTTTCTAAATGTAAATGTGTTTTTATTAATATTCAAAGCGTAGTATTAGAATAATTCTTGAGTATGTAGTAGCGTCTCTGTGAAATAACGTAAACTTGTAGGGGAAATATACAACTAGAAGCATCCATTGGGAAGTGGCTATTGGCAAGATCAAATAGAAGCGTGTAAAGTGTACCATCGAAGAATGGGAACAATAGATTTTTGTTTCTTTGCAGTTTGCAGCCTCCACGAGAGATTGCGGATCGGGAATTGGTCTCCAACAAGTGAAAATTTAAATTTCATATAAAACTGAAAAAAAAAAAAGTTCAAACATGTAAAATTTAAACTGTAAATATAAATTTTGTGAAATAGGTTAACTTATTCAAAATTGGAATATCCAAAGATTTTAATAGTTAAAATGATATTCTAATTATTTTATATGAAGTTGTCTAAAGTCAATACCTAAGAATTGTGAAATGAGAACTTAGTTAAATATATTAAATTATTTAAAAATTTTACTTATTAACTTCACCTGTGAAATTTCACCAATTAGTAAACATTAAAAAAATTAGTTACTAATACATTTTAGATTAACATTTTTCTTATTGATAAATTTTTATTATTTCGCAAGTTTTGAGAAGTAACATAAATTGATTTTTAATAAAATTTTTAAATTTTTTTCTTTTAAATATTAAGAAGACTATTAAAAGAATGAATTAGAATAAGCCAAAAAAAGAAGAAAGAATTAGAATTTGACTACTCTTATTAAAAAACCTATACGTGATGAAAAACAATAGTAAGAAATAAATATGCGACTTTCCGTAGAGTTTATGTTAATCAAGGTGAACATCCTTGCTTATTCTCTATGGTCAACTAGTTGAGCATTTAATTATTTTGGCGCGAAATTGGCGGCATGAATAACACTGTAGCAGTTATGTTTTTAATGATTTATTTGAAGCAGTGCTTTGATTTACAAGTTCCAAAAGACGTGCATCCTAATGAAATTGTTACTTACGGCACCCAATTTTTAGCATTTGAAGAGGGAGGTGTTTATTTTGAGGACCAAGTAACTAATTGCTTCATTGAATTGGGCTTTAGTAACGAGAACAGTGGTCCCAACCCTTTTGGGCCCATATGTATGTGCCCCAACAACTTTCATTCACGTCACGTGTGGTTGAGACTTGAGAAATACTATTTGAATACGGGCCTGAAGATCAAAAGATTAATATTTAAGGCCCTGTAACTTCATGGACCTAATATGGGTCCCACAATAATCATATTCTAGGCTTTTGAATTTGATTGATCACATATTGGTTTATGCCATAATGCGAGACAATTTCACAATTAGATATTTTTCAACTTTGTCTCTCACTCTCATAGTCATAGTGCGGGATGTGACCTCGGCTTAGCTAACAAGAATCAAGAAACAGCATATCAATCAAATTTTAATTCTTTCTTTTTGTTTGGTAGGTATAAGCTCACTATAAAACACCATTTTCCTTTCATTTTCTATAAAAGCATATGCATGAATATCTAGAGTGAAAATGGATTGTAACAAAAAGTTAAAATAAAAAAATGCACCCGTTTACTCAATGAACAAAGCAAATATAGTAGATAGAGGAAAATAATATTGTAAAGCATGTTCCTTCTCACAAACGATAAACTTTTTTTTTCCAAGAAGAAAGAGATAGTTAAAATTTTCCTCCAACGCTGAATGTTTTTAGGAAGTATAATTTGCAGGAATTTTATTCCTCTAATCTCTATCTAGATGCACATATATAATTAACAAGACTAAAAAACAAAATTTGCCGTACGCATTGAGGGACAGACGTGACACCCAAAGCTTTTCCGTGTAGCTATTAGCTAATATGTATGTTATTAGTATGTAACACAATCGACATAGAGGACATTTGCATGAGCAATTTAGGGTTTTTGAGTATAATAGTTGTTTGGACTTTGGAGGACAAAGTCACATTCGTATGTACAATTTTGAGAATGAAAAATTATGCAGCTAATTCGTTCCTGAATAGTGACTAGAACATTGGCAAAATTTTGTGACAGTTTGGGTGATTTTACCTGAATTAGAGATGTTGATTTGTAGATAAAGCCATGCAACACGGGAGAATGTCCTACCAAAACCAAAATACTCTTCTTCTATTCAACCCTCAACCCTTCTATACCGCACATTTTAAATGCTGTGCATTGTTTCCAATATCAGAAATATAACAATCAGTATTTTTTTTTATTAATATTAGTTAATACTTTTGCTTAATATTTTATTATCATATTATTAAAATTGATAAATTTATTAGTTAAGTGTTAGTTTAAAAGATATATATATTTTATACTCTTTATTATAAAATTTTTTATAAGCATAAAAGATAATTATTTTTATTTTTTATTTATATATTATATGTGGTTGAGAATTGAGATCTTCGTAGCTACATAGTCATATGACTCATATCCTCATGCCGGTTAGTTAAGATTTTAGGAGAAATATTATTTTCAAAAACAACACACGATGCTTAATACGAAAATAAAAAAACAATAATTGATAGTATTAATTTTTTTTTTCTTATTTTTTTTTGGTGACAATTTTTTTTTCTTATGTAAGTATATATTACTTTCTAAAAATATAAATAAATTTTAAGCATGGATATTATTTAAGAAAATAATTAAAATGATGAATTAATTAAAACTCATACTCTTATTATTTCTCAAATAAAAGAGCAAATCATATCGCTAATAATGATATGAAGCCGCAAATCCCTCAAATTAATTCATCAATTATTCATTATAACGTCAGATTCACTTTATTTTATATTTTTTTCCTAGCTTCACTCCCATTATATTCTGTCCACGTTGATATATCTAGCCGTGGCATGCTGCCTACCCTTTTATATGTAATATATTTTTTCGGTGACATTTCATAGGTAATATATGAATGTTTATCTTATCCTGCTCCTTTTCTACTAAACAATATCTATTTGGCCGGCACAATTACGCTCCAATAGCACAAATTATTTTTAATTAAAAAACCATTCAACCAACGTATTATATAGCAACAGTTTTTTCATTGTGCTATAAAAAGATTTTCTATCCACAAGGTGTGCATCGTGTTATCTAGTCCATCTTTCTTTTTCCTCCCTTAGCTTGTCTTTAAATGTAACTTAATTGATTAATTTCTTTTTGAGTAAAATCTCAAATAGGTCCTGACAATTATGTCGATAGATAACGAGGTCCTTGATAAAAAAAAAGGTATAATCCGGCCATTGATAATTATCGTTATTAGACACATTACCCCCTCCTTCAATTATTTTTCTCAGAATATGTCTACGTGGCAAGTTAAAGTGATGATTTGTTCATTAAATAACCTTCATAGCTCATGGTGGTAGGTAATAGTCGAAGAATTGAAGAAAATTCTCTGCAGAAAAAATGGGTCCTATAAAATAGTGTTTATTGTGTTGAGATTGAGCAAGTTAAGACCGGGTTTTATAAAAACTGATGGGACTAGGTTGGTTTGTAACATAATGTATCCGTCCAAGCTGATGTTTAATGACTAGATCACCACTTAACGTGCTACATATTCAATTCTATTAACCCTAGATAGAGGACATATATAGAAGGGTGAATTTGTCCACGATGGTAAATATCAAGGGCCGGATTGAGATTTTTTTTATGAGGACCTCATTGTCTGTCTAGCAATTTGTCACGGGTCGAAACGGGTATTCACTCTTTTTTTATTTTATTTTATAAGTACAGCCCATTATATCACACAACTTATAATAATTATACAAGTGAAGATAAGGCATGCAGTAACATAATAATTCGCAACCAATATAATTCTAATCAATTGTTGTAGTTTTTTAATATATATTAGCCATATAGAGCTATTTTCCACAAGCATATGTTTCAATATACTTTAGTAGACAAGCAAAACAAACTAAAGAGCAGGAAATTAAATTTAGAAGAAAGTATAGCTAGGTTATATCACATGGATAATTATAATTAAGTTAAGTAGGCATGTGGAGTAGTTTGAATTGCTTACTAAGGTAGGCCACGTTATTAGACATTTGACTGGATTGCTTTTTGTGAGCAGCATCATTAGAGAGCCTATAAAATCAGAAAAAAAAAGGTTTCCAACATTAGGGGCTTTCCTTAAAGTAACAGACAAATTGAAATTCCATACGGATCATTAATTCATTAATTAGATTGCATAAAAGTTCATTCTTAGCCTAAGGGAATAAACTATTTTGGCACTCATGGATTAATTCGACACAGATAAGAATTGGGTAAGGGAGGAATATCTGCCACCTTACGATAATATAATGCTCAATATGTAAAAATGGAATAAGTAATGATGATGTTGGACGTCGTCAAAAATAGCAACGCCATTATTCACGTCACATAAATGCTATGGTCAATATCAATAAAATAAGCTGCTTCTTTTGCTAACAATATACTTGTGGGACAGTGTTAAAAAAAAAATACTACTTTGATATATATAATTACATGAGATATATAAAAAGACATCCAAAATAGGGCCAGCAGATCTCCGTAATTCAGATAACTGATAGTATATGAGGACCAATTCCATTAAAGCTGAAACTTGAGACTAATAATAATAATAATCAAATTTTCTTTTCCGGTCCATCTTTTTAGTTGGGTAACGCAATAATTATTATAAATAATAAAACCCCACATTGGCACATTGCCTTCATGAGTTTGTCTTCACAATCATAACCCTTTGATTGCCCTCTTGTTCGTTTGTATCACGGATTTTGGTTAAAGAACTTAGGAGATAGATCTTCTTCACATAATATGTGTCATTTTTATGTATACTTTTTTTTATATCTTTTATTTATTTTTTCAATTAAAGATGATGGTTAAGCATACATAAAAAACAAAAGCACAAAGAATAATGTAAATACTTCTTCTATATATGGCTCATCAGTGTATTTGAGTAACGCTCAAACTTTTTTCTGTAGAATGTAGATGGATGCATAAAACAGCTTGCCATTTTTCTCAAGAAGAGAGAAGGGGGAAAAAACTAATTAAAAAGCACAAATAAGTTGGAAATAAATTTTGAAGATCTAATTTATGGTAATTCCTGCGCATGCCAAAACTTACTCTACAGCTCTTAATTTTGGTATGAAGCCATTGATTGTAACTTGTAAGGCATAATCTCTTCTTAGCTAGTTAGTGTGAAGTAAATAACATGGCTCATATCATATCATATATATAAGACTATGAGTCTGTCCATGCAGCAAAAAGTGGCATGTGAGGCAAGGAAATCTTATTAGCTCTGAGATGCGGTGGTGGTTGTTGGTCCCAACCGGTTGGAATGGTAGCCAGTAATCTAGAGCCTGCTGCTGTTGTTGAAGGCCTTCCATACAGAATTGGTGCCAAACTTGTCTTATCTTCATCACTAATAATATTAAGCGAACAAGGATCTGAAATATGTGTTCCAACAATCTTATTACTTGATTCCTCCTCTAAAGCCACTGTTGGTGGATTAATCATCATGAGCTGATGATGATTTTTGCAGCTCTTGTGCATTTCAATAATAATGTCTTCATCATATGTAGATGCTTTATGGTTATTATTATTATTGATAATGACCTCTCCTCCTTTTCGCTTAGCTTGTTCAATGGTAAGAAGGTCATTGCTTGCCATAATTTTTTCCACATCGTATCTGATTATTTCAAAGTTAGTTACTGCATTAACTCCTCGGAATTTTATAGCAGCAATGTCGTATGCTTCGGCTGCTTCCTCTTGGGTACCTAAAATTAAAGTTTCATTTATTTGTCAGCTTTTTTCTTAATTAACAAAAAACAAAAAATAATTGAAGCTATGGTTGTTTGTTTATACTTTTTCTTTCTCAAGTAGAACCACTTTAATAAAATAAAAGCTGTGTTTTCTGGACTAACAGTGCTGTACAATATTAAAGCGATCACAGTCTTTGAAAAGAAGAGTTTCATCATCTAAAGTCGTAAAGCATATGCCATATTGATATTGTGCATGTGGAGTGGTCATCTATCTCTAATTCAAATATTTCAACTGTTGTTGATATTATTATTTGAAACATGGTTTACACATTCAATAATAAACACAATTAGAAAATAAACAAAACTAATTATGCAGATAAAACTGATATAAGTTAAAGAACTCACTGAATGTCCCAAGATATAGATCTTTGTTTCCAGCCACTCTTCCAATTCGGGCTTGCCACCTTCCATGCTGATGGTGTCTGCTACCAAAAGACAAATTAAAACATCAGGTTCAGAGGAGGAGCACAATTAAGAAAATAAGAGTTTATTTTCAAGATATGAGACTACCTACCTTGTTACTCCTCTGTAGATTGAAGCCCCTCTTGAGAATCCGCTGCTTTTTCTGATTCAACAAATTCATTTGGCTGTTAGCTTGGCTTAAAATTTTACAAAAATGAAGTGGCAATGCAATGATTACCTTCTCAAATGAGCAACATATTCCTGCCTGGTCATGTTCTTCATTTGCACAAGTTCATTTTGATAATTTTCCAACTGTCATAACATAAGATGATGATTTGGATGTTAGTTTAATTAAGCCTATGACTTTTGAGTATTGATAGATAATCAAGAGAGAAATGAAAATTGTTGTTATTACTGGGAAATTTATATGAGTGGAGGGTCCCCAATACTTGAGTGCAGCTAAATCATAAGCTCTCGCTGCTTTTTCTTCCATATCATATCCCCCTGTGATATATAGATATAAATTTTGGAATCACTTGTTAGTTTTCCACTTTTACTATCATCATGTATAAGAGAACAAGATCACAGAACCTTACCTAGATAAACTGAGATCCATGGTATATTTGAGTAGAATAATCAGCCGGATATAAATGGAAAGGAAACAGAATAAAGAATAATGAGATATGACTTCAAAAGGTGCAGATTTTTCCAAAAGGGTAAAAAATGATATTGTTGTTTCATACCTTGCCTTCCTTTCCTACTCTGACCCTCTTTCTTGCAACTATTGTCCCATAGATGAGCTTCATATCTCCCAGTCCACCTATGCCTAAATCATTTAACAAAGATTTATTAAGAACAAATAAAGCAATCCTATATTGACAAGTTATGTGGCCAAAAGCACCAACCTTGTAACACCTCTATATTGAGAAGTTCTCTGGCCAAAGGTATCAATAGACTTTCTATGAACAATTTGCTGCTGCTTCTGGTTCTGGTTCTGGTTCTGCTCCACCATTTCATCATGGCTCCTTTTCTTTGTACTACTCATGGGGATAGAATCAATGACAGCATGTGGTGTTTGTTGTGAGCTTGTGACACAACTTGATTGAGAGCTTGGACTCATGGACAACCTCAGTGACTGTAAATCCCCGAAAGCCACTGATCCAATGGACAGAGATTCACCTCTATTATCCTCCAAAGGAATAACCAGTTTTGCCTCCATTGCATGGTGTATACCAGGAGCTTCCTCCTTAACCATATTGTATCCTTGTAGCATCACCTGATGATGGTTATTGTTGTTGCTTCTTAATGCAGAAGAATAATATGAGTTTTGCTGGTTAACATCATGCTGAAGCAAGTTGATATTCTGTTGTACATGATTTAGATAATTTGGATTTTGAAACATGTTATAGCTCAGAGGCAGTACTTCTCTGGTGTTGTTGCATTCAGGAGTCACCGCTGCTTGGCTTTGGCAACCAAAGAAATCCTCCAGTTTTGGTGCTGAAGTAGTAGTTGCCACTCCCATGCCTAAAGTAGGAGTAGTTAGTGGTGCTCAGAGGATGAAAAGGAAGAAAAATGATATATGCAAAAGAGAAGAATGTGAGACAAGTTAAAGAGTTAAGAGAGAACCTTGTTCCTTAGCTCTGCTCAGTGCTTCTATATCAAAGAGAGAGCCATCGGATTTAAGGGGCAAGATAGGGAGTGCTGGATACCATCCAAGATTTTCAGCTTCAACTCCATAGTAACAGCAAAAGCTTGGTGGTGGAACTGCTTCTACAGAAGCAGAAGAAGGTTGTGTTTGGTGATGGTGATGAAGTTGTGATGGAACACCTACTATATTATTATTTTGATTGTTGAAGTTAGCAATGGTCTCAGCATCTAGAAGGGTCTTCATCTCTTGACTATTGACTAGTTAAGTGAAGATGAAATTGAAGGCAATGAAAAGTTGTGTTGAGGCATGATTGATGATAATCTAGCAGTATTTTGGAGCAAGAAGTTGAAGGTGTTTGAATTTGATAAGTGATTGGTGTGTTATGTGTGGAAGGTGTATAAATGGGGGGTGTCAGCGGACACATTTGTAAAGGAAAGAAAGCAAATTCCTTTAAAACAAAACAAAAGGAATGAATGTGATCCAGCAAGCAATGCTTCAATTCCCTTCATTCCATTGGGATCCGTGCCTCAGCCTGAGAAAGACATCCTCTTTTGCTTTATTCTCTACGCTCTTCTTTTTCCTTTCTCTCTTTCTCTAGTCTTAGCTAAATGCAATGTTTTTACCTACCATCCTGTTACCCCTGGTGCAAAAACTCACTCTTTTTTATTTATTTTTAACTGTTCCAATTTATAGAATTCTTGATGTAGTGTTGACTAACATCATATCATTTCACACCTATGTATAAAACACACGTTTTACAAGCTAACTTAATATTATTAGTTAAGGTGGCTTATTACAAAACAGTACGGATTAATTCTGCAATCCCTGACTTACATACATTACAGCATTATTATTATTATATAATAATTAAGTTGGTTAGTTGTGCTTGTTATTATTTTGGAGAATGGCTTGAGATTCATCCATGTAGCTAGTGATAATGGTGTCTCATATATGTTAACACAATAATTGAGGTCAAAGCGTGCGGGTGAACTGAGGTTAGATGATGGATAATTATGATTGAAGCTCACACAGACCCAGTTCCTTCAATTTAGATAGAGATAATTATGTCTTAGCCATGCACATGATTCATGATTCTAGCATCTGAACTTGGAAGTAGTATAAATTGTGAATTATTGAGGTGTAACGCATTCTTTTTATGATGGCCCTGATTGTACTTATTAATGATTACATTATGACAAAAAGTGTGACTTTGGTGGAGCCATTAACACAACCTGAACAGGGAAACTACCAAGTGAGTAATCAACAAACACTACTTTTTTTTTTTTAATTACTCCATCTTAATTAATTATACCAATCCAAGCTTTTCCTTTTCCTTTTGCCGTTTTTTGTTTGTTTATTATTATTCTGTTTCACCTTCACTAGTCTTCACTCTTGATTTCTTTAATTAGCATAGTTAATTAGTTCACATTTTCAACACAACAGTTGCTACCAAGTGTGAGGTGAACAGGAAGTGGGAATAAGAAAGCTTCAAAGAATGACTTAGATTCCGTTTGATAATAATAAAAAAAGAATGATTGAGTTTTCATGCAAATTATTTGCGTGGCCAAGTTCATGGAGACAGGAATTCTAGGGAGGCATGATTGGGTCTGATAAAAGAGATCGGGGTAAGGGAGTTTCAATTTGGCAGTGCAAAGTGCAAAGTGCAAACACACAAGAATAATGTTGAGTGAGAGAAAGAGAAAGAGAGCCTCTTTTTGATTGTAGCAATGATGACCACATCCACTCAACAACCACTAGAGATCAGTAGAGCCAATCAACATTTTGCCTCTATTTTGTAGGGCATCACCACCACCACCATACCTTGCTCTTCTCACATTTGACCATCCACTTTTTCTTCTGTTAGGATCCCACTCTCCTCTTGCCCTACATTCATCGATTCATTCTCTAATCTCACTTTCTATGAATTACACTAAAAAATGATTGAATAAAAAAAACTCCACCGGTTGGTTAGAGCAAGGCAGATTATATGTGAAAAGAACAGAACAGGAGGAGTGTGACGTCAGCTTTAGATGTGGTCTAGCTAACTCAACAATGTCCTCTTTAAATTCCTTACTGAATTGCAGTTATGATTACCAAATCTGTGCAATTACCACTTCCAAAATTTGATGATCTCACCGGCATCTGCCACAGACATACAACTTTAACCACAATAGTAATAAGTAATAACAGCGCATGGCCTCAGTTTAATACACCCTGCCCTGAGGTTTAATATAATGTGGCCATCACACACAGACACAGCAGACATTAACTACTATGTTCCCTTTGGTGTCCAAGCCACCTCCTTTCATTCTTATCTTTTTGTTAATTCATTCCATCTATTCTTTGCACAACAATTAAGCTTCATTAATTAACATAATAAGCTTAGATGTATGTAGCGTGATAGTGATGGATGATGTCCTCATGTCACTTTCTATTCTATTACTGCACTTTAATTTTGACCACCAACATGCATATTACATATATGATCATTTTTTTTTAATGGTCCTTATTCACACTTCATTTTTCAGCTTTATGCCTTTATCAATTACCACATTGACACTTTGACAGCCATGCATTACCATGGCTGTTCATAACAAAATCTGAGAACCACTAACTACTACATACTCGTACTGTCGTACATTTACGATTCTTAGTACTAATAGCATGACGCGTATATATAAGTTAACAAGGCATGCATGCATGTTAACATATTTAATTTGTGTGTTTTATTGTTCATCTGGACATAAGTGTTAATGGTATTGTGTTTGTGTAAGCATGGTAGGAAAAAGTCGTTGTGAAATTTCTGTTTCTGAGGGTGCGAATGAGACTCTTTTGCATAGAATCCAGCAATGGGCAATGGCATTTGATATAGCTATGTCGGTTTCAGCCCATTAATCTCTTCTCTTGACTTTTAGTCTTTATTACCTATGGCATGGGCAAGTCGTTATCAAGGTCAAGGACAAGAGTGAGAAACGATCTTCATGGCTGATGAATAGTTTTCCCTTTTTGCCCTCCCTCATTTTAGTTCCAACTTCCAAGTAATAATAGTATAGTATCCAATGTAAGGGGATAGATGTAGGCGTATGTTACATGTACCACCATCCCTCCATGCTAACACTACTGCAGTAGGCAGCAGCAGAGTGCTACTTCATTTTAATTCTTTTCACCAAAGCAATCACCCTCTATATTGCCCTTTTATTTGTTTATTGAATCTTATTGAGAAATAAACTAGGGACTAGGGAATCGTCATTAACCCTATATATATACTACTAGTCACTAGATTTTGTGACTTTATTTTCTCACGTTGCTTTAGGATTAGCTATTTCACTATTTGAGGTTGAAACCATATATAAAAAGACTTTAAATCATCACGCTGCCACCCAATTTCTTTTCTTTTTACATTAGAGTTGAATTTCACCAATCAAAACACAGTAAATATAGGTTACATATAAGTTATAGCAAGTGTGTATAGTAGAATCACCATAATCCACTACAGATATTACAAATGAGCTTAATCTAATCTGTTTGTTTGCAGCCAAATACAATAAACTACCTATCATGTTGGGAATAAGAAGTATCACCACAATCCAACTTATGATATGTAAGATAATTTATTATTATTATATGTATTAAATAATTAATATAACAACCTCCTTGATTAAATTTAGAAATTTATTATTATGATAGATATCATGATATTAAGAAATAAATTTTTTATAATTTAATCTAAAATATTTTTAGTTATAGGATTATTAAAATGGACATGAATAATATCGAATAGATCAATATATATATATAATGGTCTTCATTGGATGAAGATTAATAGATCTCAATTATTAAATTATATATATGAGATCCCTATATATATAGATGGTGTTTATAGAGATATGACCATTGAACTGACTCACTTTGAGAATTCATAGTGGTTATAACTACCGTATATTTCTTAATAGAATATTATCACGATGAACATTGAATTATAGTTTCCTTCGACCTGCAACTATCATAGTAATTAATAATGTATTTGTTATAGTTTGATTCCAGACACCTAATGCCCTATGGCACTAGTTGAATGGATATTGGATATGATTTAAATGCTTGTAAAATTAGTGAATGGTCAATAAAGAATCCATCAACTCTCGATAAAGAGTTTGAACTCCATGATTATAATGACTGAATTAAATAAAGCTTTGACCAAGGAGATTGAATAAATAAAGAAATGAGTTTCCTGAGTCATTTATCAGTTCATTATAATATTGATAACAAGTTAGAGTTTCACTATTAGATCATGCTCTAAAGGTTAACTGGTAGTTGGAAAGATGAAATGAATTATACTTTATTCTTCATTGGTTCTGATTAGTAAAATTACTTCATGCTATCGGGTCATCGAGAAGTGTTGCTAGATGTCAATCTCAATTAGTAAATTTAGTATAACTAATTTACTACTCGCTTAGTGTTGAACCTATGGGGTCACATATTAATGAGTGTTCTGATCTTTGCTAAAGAAATGTTTAAATTATTATTCGATTTGACCAAATAGATAATTATCTTAATTTAAATGAAATATTATTATATTATTTACTAGCACTCATAATATAATAATAAATAATATAATAATATTACGATAATTGAGAGTATTTGAGTGATGATTAAGAATAATTTGCTATTCCACAATAAGTTTCAAAATTTGAAAAATTTGATAAGATCGTATCTAAATCTGTTTAAAAATTGAAGATTGGATAAGATCCTATCTGAATTTATTTCAAATTGATAAGATTTCGATTTGAAACTAGATAAGATTAAATCTAAAATAAGATAAGATCAAATCAGATTTATTTGAAGATTTAAATTAAGCATAATCTCACACTATAAATAGGTGTACGCATTAGTAAAAGTATTCATTCGATGAAATATCATTCATTTACTTCTACACATATAAATATACAAGTTTAGTTCTTAGTAAAAAATTTTGATTGTAAAGAGTTATAATAGGTTTTTCAATTATTTTCATTGATAAAAAAATGATTGCAAGACTCAATTTCGATGTGGATACGCATGGTCTTTCATACATTTGAAGAATAAATATTTTTCTTTATTATTTAGGTATTTAGATTTAATTTATATATTATTTGAATAAAATTTTAAACATAAAATAAATTAATTAGAATTACTTTATACTTTCCCTCAGAATTATGAATACACTCATACTCCCGTGCTTAACTGCTTACTATTATATCGCGTATTTGTACCAAAATTTTGTAGAAACTCAACTTTCATGTATCTGATTACAGTGATTATGATATGAAGGGAGTAATTACTCTTTGTGCATAACTCCAAAAGTTAACTTGCGGAGTAAGAAATGCCTCATAGAGAACGTGAGTCTTGTAAATTAAACAAGAAAGAGCAAAGTAGGACCAAATACCTGTGATGAAGCTATCCTGGACCGTAAATATTTTGGGTCTCTACCCAAAACAAAGCCAACCCAATCCAACTACACATATTTTAGAGAATCCAAACATAGCCCTGACAATAAAAAAAAAACCACGAGAACCCAAACATAACCCTGATAAACATACACGAAAACTTGAACATAGCCTACTCTTTTGACCAAAAAAACACATAGCCTACTCTCATGACCGAAAACAAAAGCATAGCCTCTCATTTCATTGGAAGCCTAGGTGCTCAGCAATATAAAAGCCAGGATTGTGGGGGGCAGAGAGCAAGGCCTAAAACTCTAAAAACAGCATGGGCTATGGGGATCAGAAAATTAGCTATGGAAAAGGAAGAATCGAGGAGTGATAAAATATATTAGGATCAATTATTATTAATTATTATATTTATATTTATTAATTTGATATTTCTCATAATTATAAAATATTAGGTTATTATTAACTTGATTCTCTATTCATCTATAAATATATTAGTACATTGTATTATAATACACAATTCTTATACAATTCTAATATATAAACTTTTTTATATTATGTACTCTGTTTTAAATTCCCTTTTATTCCTCTTTCAAACCAGGTGCTGCTAGGGTTCTTCATCACCGTGTATTAAGCCCTCATGACATAATACGGGCTTGCGTTTCACCGTGATTATAACACACTGGTGTGTGCATGTTATAATAGGGCCAAATAGATATTATGAGGGCCTAAAACGGTAACAATTCAATTTTGTGTCTAAATTGATATTTCTTGTATTTAGCTTATTTATTTAAAAAAACATCCTGAAGTATTCGTTTTATATGAACAGCATAGATATGTATTAGTGTATTACACATACACCACGATCGTATTTTCTTAGAATATTATTCTCTTTTGGTTTTTAAACTCCATTTATTTCCACTTTCAAATGAATTGCAATATTGTATTAAATTAAAAGACCCGTTGTGTAACAGAGCTATATATGCATGCACATTTGGAAAAGCTAATAGGAGTAGAAAGCATTAAATAAACATTTGATTGACCGTTGCTTGACTAGCAATGTTGGCATCTACCAGTTGCCACCAAATATAACAATCAACATGCATATATAAGATGGGAAGATAATTGAATTATTTTATTGTAAGTCATACTGATACATATAGAGCACTATATATGCGGATTATTGATATATGATTTGTTGTCAATGAATATTTTTAAATTTCGATGTCGTATGTTATGTTATAATAATTAAAAAGAATTTTATCACCGAAAGTTTTGAAGACTCCCTCAATCAATTATATTATTATTGCACGTATGTCGTGGAAATAGTTAATATTTGAGCGACAAGCAAGACACAAAAAGGAAATATACGTATACCATCTGCAGAAAGCCAGAAACACTCATTGCTAACACTGATAATATTTTACATCATGATTTTATTATAATTGATAATAATACTAATAATAACCCTTCGGGATTTTGGAACAAAATAAGGAGAACAATATATTTTGCAAAACCCTTTCCGTTTCCCCCCAAAAAAAGCACCGGAAACAACCACCCACCACCCGTACCATACATGGATCATCAATTCATCATCACCTCCTTTCAGCTACTTTCTTTTATAATTTACACAGGCAAATTAAGAAAAGTTATTAAACGTATTATTAGCTCAGTTTTAATATGTTTAATTAACGAGCCAATAATTAATTAACGCGTGGTGACTAATAAAGGTAAGGGTCATTGCGGTTGAAGTTGTTGGAATAACAAAATTTGAGTCATGTACGACAGTTTCTGGCGTAACATGGTTCTCTCAGAGCTTAGCCAATCGTTTTCGGTTCGCAGGCGGTTACAATGATGCAAAATAAACCGCAACCGGTTCTTCACCTCCTGGTTTTCTACTCTAGACTCCTTCAACTGGTTCCGCAGGTTCTCTAGGTGCCTCTGCTTCCGCATCCGTGACCTCCTCGCCGATTCCCTGTTCGATATCATTCTCCGCCGTTTCCGGTCGTCCATAACCGCCTCCGAACCGGGTTTTTCCTCTACATGGTTTTGGTTGGGTTCATCCGAACCGGAGCTCGAACTGGTAATGGCGGTCTGGTTGGGGCTGGTGGGTTTAATGGCAAAGCAAAAGTCAGTGCAGTCAAACACTGAGGCAAAAGGGTTTCCGAGCAAAGTGTCGGAGGCAGAGATAGCAGAAAGCATGGCTGCTTAGCTTCTAAAAACTAGAGAGGAGGAAGAAAGAGGGAGAAAAGGGAAGAATAGCTGCATAGAAGAGCCATATTTATGGGTGTTTTAGGCATGTAATTAACCATCTTTAAGAGGGGTAGTTTCGTAATAAAACTGTATTTGTACTGCTGCATGGTAATAGCTTTTGAGTCAGGCGGCACTATGGTGGGGTTAAAGCAGAGAGTCACACTCACTTTATTTTTGGTTAGGTGATGACGTCTTTCGTGGGGCCCCCTAAGGTTCGGATTATAAGCTTAGTCACTAAGGTTAAAATACCCATTCACTGCTTCTCAATCAATAATTCAATATGTAACAAATAAATGAAAATGACAAAGCTATTTCAAATAATTTATTTTTGGACATATATAAATTATTTTCACCTAAACCTAAAATAACGTTTGAAAATTTGGAAAGTTTCTACTATTCGTAAAAGGGACGTCGTTTTAAATTAAAAAGAACGATAAATCTAAAAAACATAAAATATTATATATTGCGTTGTCATTTTACTTTTGATTAAAATGACATAGTTATTATTATATTCTTGAATAGGGAATATCCATATTGAATATGTAGTTATAAAAATATTAAATGGGATCCATCTGGCTGGTGGGATGATTGCTAAGGTGGAGCCACCTCAGTTCGTTTTGCCAATCTAAAAGTAACAGGTGTTGCATGCATGCATGGCTATGCTAGACAGTGTGCAACACTACTGCACCAAACTGATTATTCATTGATTCGTTATATCTATGGTGAAAGCAAATTAAAGCTACTGTTAGCACTAATTAAGGATGAGTGGCGTGCAATTACCAGGATTTTTAATTGACTATATTTTAATGTTGAGTTCTATCCAATAATGATATGATGATTTGAGATAAATTCATTTAATTAAACGCGAGTGGACATGATGGGTTTGGTTGATGGTCACGCCATCCATCCAGTGGGACCCAAAAATCTGTGGGTTTAAAATGTAGTTCTCTCTGTATGGTTAGTACAATATATTGTGCTAAGCTTAATTAAAATTAAAATTAGGTAAGATAAACATTTAATTTGTATGAACAGTTTATTTTTATATTCATTTGAGTGTAAATTTTTACTTTATTGCACTTCATTTTATGATGGAAGAAAAATTAGTACAGAATGAATCTAGAAAGAATTGAGTTATCTCATTTTATTTCCTATATAAATATATCTTATACTGTTGTATAAAATAATTACACTTTATGTTCATCATGTATCCATCAGCCACTAGTTAAAGAAAACCAAATTGCTTACCTTGGTCCAAGTGTATAAATAAAATGAGTGACGATAGGTAGACATAATTTAAAATTATCATATTTAGTTTAATGTTTATAATTTTATAAGTATAATATAACATTTAATGTTATGTATTTAATTTAATATCAATTCATAAATAAAAATTAAAATTAAAATTTAAAAATCATGGCTATCTATGATTAAAAATTTATTGTTATCAATTTTTTTTTAATAAAATATACGTTAAAATTATTATTAGAAGAAGTTTTTAAATGCTTTACTTTAATAAATTTATGATAAATATATTGAAACTTAAATTTAGTATATTTTTATGAAAAATTTTGTTTCCTAAATAAACATTATTAATTAAGCATGGCAAAGCCAAATATGGATAAAGGAAGATGTTAATTGAGCAAAGCATGGGAACACAGAGACGGACGCAAAGTAGAAAAAAGCGTAGCATTACATTTACATCAAAGAGAAAAAACTGACACGGCGACAATACAGTATTGTATCTTTAATTTACTTTTGTCTGGCTAGAGATCAACTTTGATGAGGAAGAACCGAATAATCTGAAGCTCGAGTAAGTTTGATTTGAAATAATTTTACGTTGTCTTTTTTTTTACCCCTCTCTCGCTATTGTTACATTGTTTTGTAAAACGTGTGTTTGAAGTTATTAGCAATTTTACATGGCCAAGTTTATAGTAATGAACTTGCTTTGTGTGAGTAGCAGGGGACTCATGCATGCATCTTCAAAGCTCTTCTGAGCGGGATCCTGTCTCTTCATCATTTCAGATTTAACACGTAAACTCCATTTTCTACTCACTTCATTGGTGTGGCTCTCTTCTGTTTAATTTCCATAGACGTAGATTGATTAAGATCGATAAATAAAGCTACCTCACCAAGAGGAATTCAATGGATGATACTAACAAATTAAATGCCTAAAGCCAACTTAATAGTACTAGTGCCCCTACCTTTATTTTAAGCAAGCTTTTTCTTTATTTCTTTGGTTTATACTTTTAAAAGTTTACTACATACTCTGTCAAGAATCAAGCTAGGTTAAATTATATATTAACCGGCCGGCGGAGACATAAATCTTATTAAAGAAAGACAAAAGTATATTAACAAAATTAGATAACCAATTATACTAACTACTCCTTTGCTATTGCCATGCTCAGTCCACTATTATAATAATAATGAATAATTTTGATGAATCAAAGGATTTTGTGAAGCCAATCACGCAAAGCAAAAGTGTACACAGTTGAGGGACAATACTTATAGACACAGTTACTATGAGGCAGAGAGTATAGTCCAGGTCTGGACCAATAGAAGACACTAGTAGGGCTGCATATGGATCGGATCAGATCCGCAGACCAGCGATAAAATCCGCAAATTCGATCCGAATTGTGCGGATCTAATCCAATCCGATCCGAAAATTTGGGAGATCAGATAATGGATTTGAAAGTTGCATTCGCGTATTCGATTCGTAGATCCGCATATCCGATCATAATATAAATAAATAAATAGTAAATAAAAAATATATATAGGATATGTTTAGGTGAGAAGAAACCCTAGCCGCTACACTCACAGACTCACACTCTCACTACTCTAGACACTCTCACTCTCAGATTCTCTCTCTCTATCTCTCACACACTACCACACACACAACTCCGTGTTCTTCAATCTTCACACGAATCACACCACCACTGTCTCCCTTCAAGCCTTCAAGCCCACCCACTCCCTTCAACGATCAACGTAGATTCGTCCTCTTCCTCTCTTCACTTTTCATCTCCAATTCGGCGCTGCAACGTCTGATTCGCGTTCGTGAAAGCTCGTGGCTGCCTTGTCACTGCTCAAACAGGATTGTCGCCGCCTCGTCCTACTAGTAACTGTCGCCGTTTTTCATTCTGTTTCTGTTCTGTCACAGGCGTCGTTTTGCTCGTGGAGTCGTGGAGGCTAGGGTTTTCTTCGATGCCATTCAGCCTTTCTGCCCACCGCTTGCTTTGCTCTTCCTTCTTCTCGTCGTTCTGCTCTTCACTTGCTCTTTCGTTCTCGCCGTCGCCGACCACCCTGTAAGTAAGCTTTCTGTTCTTATTTCTTTTCATTAGCACTCATGTTTAATTTTTTATTTTTCAAGATTACAAAATGATTCTGTTGTTCTTATTTTTTTCATTATTACTCATTTTTAATTTGTTATTTTTCAAGAGTACAAAATGATTCTGTTGTTCTTATTTTCATTATTACTCATGTTTAATTTGTTATTTTTCAAGAGTACAAAATGATTCTGTTGTTCTTTTTTTTTATTATTACTCATGTTTAATTTTTTAATTTTCAAGATTGCAAAATGATTCTGTTGTTCTTATTTTTTGATTTTCAAGATTACATAACTGATTGAATCTTTGTTGCCGCATACTTTAATAGTTAACTTATTTTGAAACTTATGTTGAGACTGCTGGTTTCTTAACGTAGGGTTGAGATTCTTGAAGTTTGAAATGGCTGGGATTGGATCAACTCCACGAAGTGGCTCTGAGACTAAGAGTTGCTAGACTTTAGACTTTAATACCTTTGTGTTTATGCTTAAACTTGCTGAAGTTGTGTTTGTCTGGAAATGTTAAGCCTTTGAGTGACTGTAATTCTTTTTTAATGCTTTTGGAATTTGGAAATGTTAGGCATTGTCTCTGTAATTTTGGATTGAGCTTTGAGAGCATTTTGAAAAATGGCGGCAGGTTTTCTTTTTTTTTAAACTATCTCATATTTGCGGATATATCCGCGGATATATCCGCACTCGGATCGAATCGGATATGAAGGCTAAAAGTGCGAATAACGTATCCGATCCGATATAAAAAATATGCGAATTGAATCGAGAAAATGCCCATATCCAATCCGATCCAATCCGATCCGTGTGCAGCGCTAGAGAGTATACCTTTTAAGCATATAACTTATGTACTATTAACAAAATCCGAATGTGGTGGGATTATCTATCTCATCAATATTTGTTTTCTCTAACTGCACTCACCAAACCTATATATATAGGAAATTGAACGGTGCCTACTGGAACGCGTGTACACAATTGAATTGCCTGCCCTTTTTAATTTGTAAATTCAGAATTCTAATAGGTGCATCATATATCAACCACATCAAGTCAACCTACTCTTTTAACTTGTATATGTGTTTTCACTTTTCAGTGCTTATTACTTCCATAAAAATATATAGGAGGTTTTATGGTGGTATAGCATTTGGTGGCTTAAAGTGGCTCTTCTTTGACTTGCAAATAAAATTGTGACAAGTGGCACAAAAAGTTATTGTTAGACAAGTCAAACGTAACAAGATACTAACGACGAATTTGATCAAGGCAAAAACTTATAGCATTCAGTTGCCCAAAAATTGATTTTTGATGGACGGACCCCTTGGATTGAAAACAAATCAAAGGTTGGCTTCGAAAATGTTTAAGAAAAATAACATAGACACGTTTTTGTTAATTATTATCATCAAAATTTTATTCATCATTTATTTATTATCTATTAAATTTAAAATATAAATGTCAATAAGAAAATATCTCTTTTTGGATTGAAATAAAATACAAAAACTTAAAACTAATAAGAATATAAATTCAAATTTTGAGTTTTTGAAATTTTGAAAAATTTATATTTTTATAAGGTAATCCTCACCTCTATATATTTTATTTACAACAGAGAAAATATAAATATTAGTACAGAAAAATTTACAAAACATATGAATACAATATATGATAGCATAGAAATAATTATATATAATACAAAAATAATGTATTTCAACACAAAAATTAAAATAAAAGAAAAAGACAAGAGATATATAGAGGTGTATGTACACGTAGATTAATTATAAATCATCTTATAAATTTAAAACAAAAAGATTAATGACTTATTAAAATTTAGGAAAAAAAAATACAAAAATTATCCACGAAAGATTCGAACGCAGACAAAAATCTACAACTACCCATGAATGAAGGAAAAAAAATTTCTACTTATAAAAGATAAGTTTCGATTATCAAAACTACCTAAATATCAGTCACTAACGTAATAGTTGGCACTTCCAATTAAAATTCTTTGGATAATTTTAACAAACAGAACATATCTTTCATGAGTAGAAAATTAATTTTCTTTATTCATGAGTTTATTAACGTGAATCTTTTGTTAATAGTTTTAATATTTGTTTTTACATTTTATTTAAAAATATCCTTTAATTTATTAGCATGTAAAAAATTATTAGTAAGATTTTTTATGTTAAAAAGGTTAATATAAAGTATAACCGTCTAGCTCTAAGTTGGTATACTTTATTTTATCTCTTGAAAATTAATATTTTAACTCTTATGATACTCTGGGCCTATATTTTATTTTAATATTTTCGGAATCAAATTTTCTTGATTTTTTTTAGCTTTTTTGAATCCAAGAGGTATTTTCTTACTTAATATTTACGTTTTAAGTTAATTGATTGACTTAAATGTAAGAAATCTCAATAAGCTAAAAGTTTGTTGTTCCAATTTCGCTGGAAGTGTAATAATTTTTTTCTTGAAAAAAATACTAAAACTATCCACAAAAGATTCTGATGCTGACAAAATTGCCTATGAAAGAAAGAAACGAGTTTCTACCAATGAAAGATGAGTTTTGTACGACAAAACTGTCCAAAATGCCACACAAAATTACCTAAAATCAATGCCTCGTTAATGACGTTTTGGTAGTTTTGTCATACAAAATCTATCTTTCATGGATAGAAAATTTGTTTATTTTTTTTAGGTAGTTTTGTCGACGCCCAAATTTTTTGTGGATAATTTTGATATTTTTTTTTCTATGTCACAGGCAATGACTGCAAAATTGTGTGATGATAAAATTAAGAAATAATTTATAAAATAATAAATAATTGTATTTTATGTAAAGTAGCATTTTTTAATGTTATGTAAAGTAGTAAATAGGTAAAATTTTATTTATTAAAAAAAAGCCTCCATACAACAGACAACCAATTTTTCACCCAATATTTTTTGGTAATATTTTTCCACCCACTTTAAATGTGGTTAATTAACAAAAACATGCTAATCTCTTTTTTCTTCTATTTTTTTTTTTGACATTTTTTCTATTTTCTTCTATGATTATCCATGTAAATATTTCTGAAGTCCACATTTGTTTTTGTTTTCGATCCATTCCAAGAGGCCCACACAACAAAAAAAAGCTTTTGGTCAACTAGAATCCACAAGTGCCGTTAATTTTCCCTTTCTTATCACTATTTCAATAACAACTTTTATGTACCACTTGTCACAGTCTTATTTGCCCGTCAAACATAAGCTATTATAAGCCACCAAATGCTATGCCACCATAGAACTCCCAGAATATATTTATATAAAACAGATAATTAAGATATAAATACATGTTTTGACTTATGATAACATTATTAGCATGTTTATGGGCAAATTTTTTTTTTTTTGTGATTTCATTATTGATTATAAGCAGACCCGGCTTATTCCAAATAACCAAACCCAACAACACTCGCAGCCAACAATCCTAGTTATTCTGTTTTTGTTTTTGGAAATTGCCTTATCCTCCTTGATGTTAGGGAGTGGTAATAACAAATTCAGGCCCAAATTTAAAAGGAAATACATTAAAATTAGTAAGTTTTCAAAAAAAAAAAACTTATAGCCAATAGTTAAAATGACATTTATCTCATTTGTCTTAAGGTTTGAACACCTAAAAATAATTTATGTGTCTTCTATTATGCAGGCACCAAATCTTCTACAACTTTGGACGGTGAATTAGTCTTTGATTCCAGACAAAAAAAAATCAATCTTTGATTCGTTGGGCAAACCGAAAGATAATGTGAAATAAAAATAGAAAAACTTCGTCCAATCAGAATACTCCTATAAGGGAAAAAACTAAGACAAGAGAATAAAAAGGAGAATTATTAATACAAAAGTTTCTGAACAAATAATTATCTGATCTATTACTAGAATTTTGATAAAATTAGATAGAATACAATGTACTATTTAATAATTAATTGACGTTATAGCTTTAGTTAACTACAAGTATCCCCATTTGCCATTTTTCATTTGCAGATACCTAATTGTTATGGATTGGATCACAATTCACATGGTGTGTTCCATCACCATAATTCACCCATTCACCATGCATGTATGTAGTATTATGGTCTTGGTTATGCCCGGACAAAATACACATGAAAAGTTTTCACTTTATTATAAAATAGAAAATATTTTAGGTGCTTTATGGTTTACGATAATCCAATTATCTTAATCGTTCAATTTAATTTGTATATATTTTAAAATTTATTTATAATTAAAATCAACGATTAAGATAATTTGATTATGATATACCGTCGAGCATCTGAAATGCTTCTTATAAAATAATGTACGCATACTTGAAGCAGATGAGTGGCAGCAGCATAATCTTGAAGGTAGCTATTAATTGCATTCACACGAGAAAGGAGAAAGCGCCAAAGTCATAATGCATTAGTGCTGTTTTTGGACTATAATCTATGGCAAAGTTTTCTTCTTATCCATTTATATACTATTTCCAATCAAAACCCCAATCATTAAATATTTCAAGTTCCCACACACTTTGTTATCGATTTCCTTCCGGATCATCAACTTCTTCAACACTCACTATAACATTCTGCTACATAATTATTACCATTGTGAAAACTGAAAAAGCCAACCTTCTTATTTCTTTCAAATGGATCCCCAAATTCAATCACCTACCTTTGGTACTTGGCAATCATCACATTCCCTTTGAAAATTGAAACTAAGGCCAACAAGCAAAGGTTTTCTCTCTTTTCTTACCGACCATTAGCTTAGTTTTTTAAACAGTTTAGAACGAAGTATAATTCTGAACAATGAGTATCTAAGGTTTTATTTTATGTGAGAATTAACTAATAAGAAGTAAGAATAGTGCAGGGGTAGTGAATACTCTGTCTCCATTTTACTTGTGAATTTTCAAGGTGAGTAATGTTACAATTTGGGATATAATAGTCATGCGTGTCTATTATTTGATTAGTTTTGCATACGCAAGAAGCACAAAGAAATTGTGGATAGCTCCTTAATTAGTGTTAAAAGGAAGTTGCAAAACTGAATTGCTATACTTAATTAATTCCAAGATTTCTCACGGAATCTCTTTCGTATGGATAATGGATGGTCCCCTATTCATAATTATCACCTATAAGTTTCCAATTACATCGTTGGGCTATTTATCCACCACAAAACATTGATCGTATATAGCAACTTGAGTATAAATGCATTGAGATGACGATGATGATGAATTGATGATATACACATTATTTTTGTGTAGCAATTATTCCTTTTTAAAATTTTAAAATTAATGGGTTATTCTTTCTTTCCTGACAGTTAAGTTTTGACCCTTAAGTAAGTTGGAATTGTGAGGAACTTAAGAATTTTTTGTCCGACACAACATTCTCTTTACCCACCGAAAGTTTTTTTTTTTTTTTTTCGTTTAAAAGAAAAAATCGGATATAAAATTACCTTTTTGACTCACTAACCCATCTTGTAATTAGTGACTTAAATATATGAGAATGCACCATTTTTTTTTTTTGTAAGCACGCAAGGAATGATAAAAGAAAAAAACGATATTCCTATGTATCATATAACTACTTTCTTTCAGTTGTTTGGTCAACAAAACGGAATAAAGTAAATTGATGATTCGTTGCTTCTTTTCACATCCAAGAACAAGTATATATAGACAACGACAGACATTAAAATTCTATTCTCTCTCTCTCTCTGTTCTACTTTTACATGATTATATGGTTGGCTATATGCTTATACATATCGATTCTTTTTATTATAATATTGTTAATTGAATAAAATGGAATGTTCAAATGTTGGGGGGTGGGTTTGTCACGAGCTCTTCTCTATCCCCCTCTCTCTCTCACAAGAAGAAGAAAGAATGTTTACAATCTTTCATACTACATAAGTATATATATGTTATTAATTAACAATGGGTTATTTGTATATAAATTATACAGTACTTAGTCTTAAGATTTTATATTAAACTTCTGATGTTCTTATAGTCTAGCTAGCTGTATGTCTACATTAGATTGTATGTAGTTGATACCAGTCTTAAATCACGGTCACTAAAAAGCATTCAAAATAATTTATTATAATTTCTCATTTATCTAAATTCTGTGTCGGATATGTTATGTCCGCATGTCTGAAAAGATTTCACAATGCAAATAAATAATATATTACTCATGCATGTTATTATACCCCATCAATATTTCTAAAAGAAATGTTGATAATGTTTGACTGTCCTCTACGGGAGTTTGATTTCTAGATATTAATTAAAGCTTTGCCTCAAGTTGTCATTACATTTGGCATAAGAGACGACTAAATTAAATAACGTTACACACGCTGACTGATGAATATGTAGATTTTAGATCCTTACGTGTTGAAGAAGACTACTCCTGGTCTTCATTTTTATTACTTTCTTTTTGATAACATAATTTTCTATTTACGTATGTAAAATTGTAAATTACAGCAAAGTCATCATATTCATGTGCAGACACTAGAGTAAGACAGGGAGGTGTGGCTAATTAATGGCAATTTGATATACCTTTCGTACGTGATTATTTTTTTGTAGTAGTTGTTATTAATGGCGCCTGTGAATTGAAAGTTTATGGTATTTTAAGCGCGATTAGTTTGTTCAAGCACGTGAACACTTCCATGATGATCATATTGTAAATTTCATTTTAATCAATCAAGGATAAATATGCTTGCCAATTATATGCCATGAATGAGAATACAAATAAAGTATTTAGAAACGGAAATTTTACTAAGATACATATAGATTGCCCGCAAATCATCCTTCATTTTCAACTGAGAAACTTATTCTTTTGGAAAGGATGAACAAGAAAATAAAACAGTCTAACGAGAGGAACAGCTTTTCGTGATATGTTATAAAAATGACATTGATCGATAATTCCAAAGATGTTTCTGTGCAAGAAAATCATGATTTTGTGCCAATAGTACAAGTCATCCACAAATATGCAAGCTTGGTAAAATTCAGAATAAACCGATTATTGGATATTTATCCCCTTTTATTATTCTACTCGTATTGTATGCCAGCAATTTAAATTAAATATTTTATTTTTTTACATTTCAGATATTTTATTTTAGATGATTAAAAATTTAATAAAAAAGTTATAGATGTTTCACTTACTTGATTGTTGATATTCTATAAATAATTATTAAAGAGTTCTATAAACAATGATTAAAAATATTTTATTTTTATGAGTGAATAATTAACCCGGCTCCTAATAATTACTTTTAAGAGATTACGGGATCCTTGATAGAAAAAAAACACCATTTCCGGCTTTAATTTTTTTATTTGTGAGACTTTCCGGCCCCTAATCTTTTATCTCATGAAATATTTTGGCCCCTCATTATGTAATAAAATAGGGATCGAGAAGTCTCATAAATGAAAAATCAGAGTCGAAAAGGGTAACTTTTTTTTCAGAAGCCTCGTTGTCTTTCGATGGAATTATCAAAGACTATTTTAATATTTTTCTCTATTTTTATCGACTAATGTGATAAGCCAAGGCGCAATTAATTAATTAAGTAATAAAGAGTATGTTGACATTCTCACATTCCATGGAGGGTTCACATCTCTACTTGGTTCCTTATCTCTATAAATAAATTCCCTCCTCCACTTCTTTCAACACGCATACACATACACATACACATACACTCATAACTCTCTCATATTTTCTGTGGTGTAGCATCAGTAGCACAAATATATGGCGAGCAAGACGAGCACATGGTTGTTCTTCACTCTTCTGTTGCTCTGCTACACCCTCACCTGCTCCTCTCGCACTCTGGAACCTCTGCCTACTGTAGTAGTAACGCAACATCATCAGGTTTAATTTGTTGTGTTTTCATCATCTATAATCTATTTCTATCGATAATACTTGAGTTCTGAATTCTGATACATATATATTCATGTGTAGGGTGATGTTGAGGAAGCAGAGGACAAGTGCGAAGGGCTTGGTGTTGGTGCAGAGGAATGCTTGCTGAGAAGAACACTGGCCGCACATCTCGACTATATCTATACCCAGAACCATCATAACCGCCCTTGAAGCTTGAACTCTCTTCTCCCTCTTTCGGATCATACATCACCATCTTCCACCTATAAGTTCATTGTAGCTTCTTTTCTTTTTAAAATTTAATAGCTATATATAATTTCTCTTATTTTCATCTTTCTCCCTTGTTACTACTGCCACGTACTGTACTTACTTGCACTTTATAGATTCCATTTCCGACAATTCGACATCTATGGACCATGGCCTATGCTCAACAACAAACTAGCTTACATCTCCTACGTACACTACATACTTTAAATCTACAATCCAATGGTCCTTATTATTATTTATTAGATTATTCTGCGAACATGAGTTATTAAACTAACAAGCATACACAAACTAACAAGGCAAACTAAACTAACTAGCTAGTTTCTTAGTTAGTTGAATATGTTATTTTTGTTAACGAATTAAAAGTTCCATTATGGTAGATATGATTGATGAGTGAGGAGACGACATTTGAAATAAATGGGTACTGCTGTGAGAGCAAGTACGTGAGGTTTGACTTGCAGAAGTAACCATAACTTTGGATTTAATGTAAGCAATTACTGTCCTCTGCTTGCGGTAGTATTCAATGTAACTTGATCAGTAGTTGCGGGGTTTCGATAAATTGGTTGACAGTTGAGCTTCAACTTACCATTAATTCAGATGTCATTTAAATTAGTAAACCTTTCTATTAGTTGACTTGCCTCCGTAGAGAGATGTAAAAAATAATGAAAACGTTCACATGGGATGGTTTGAGATGTATGTAGGTAATTGGTACTTATGAATGTTTCCGTTACACATTAAAAATGGTGTTAGAGTGCATTTTCTTATTATGTAGGGTGTAGCCAAGCCCGTGAGGGCTGAGTGATGTCCCTTCCATAAGCTCTATGCATTGCATAAACGTCAACTGCAAATATTTCTTTGGTTGCTGTTAATGGTCATTTACGCCTCATGATGTTATCATTGCAAAACTCCAGAGCTATACTATAGTAGTAGGCATCAAATTATACGGTATTTTAAAGTCTCCCTTCTACCCTACCAGCTCCGCCCCCTAGCTTTAAATTCTCTTTTTTATCTATATTCTCTGACTAATTACATAACCAAAATGTCTCACGTAATGATTTTCTACTACAAATTTTATTATATTATTAAAAATTCACAGAACCCTTTACATTTTCCTAATAAACATAAGCTTCAAATAGTGCCTGCCACATAAACACTAGCCACACCAAAACCTTGAACACTGCAAAATATACAAAATTAACACAAGCATATACGAGACTCTTATCTCCAAGCGCGCCTAAAAAGTCCAATTAAAATGTGCCACATGAGACCAACCCCTAAAATATCTATCCAATCGGTCCAACATATCTTAATGGGCCTTGTGTTGTACATGGAGGTATAGCTGCTTAGAGAGAGTGACCAGTGATTGAGTATTAGCATGTACATACATGCTCACCTTGCAGTTTGCAGTTCACTTTCAAATTCTTAATTGGCCGATACCGTTCAACAGAAATGATGGAATCATCATTATATACAGTAATATTTTTTTTAACTTTTACAACAACATTCCAACTGAGGAATGGATCAGAAAATGATTCCTTTAATACAGATTCATTTACACAACTTATCCATGTATGGTATATATATATGAACTATAAAGATAGTAAAGTATGAGAAAATTTTTGCTAGTTGAAGATTTCAATCAAGTACAAGTATACTTAAGCAGGTATCAAAGCCCAAGTGCCACCGGTTGTTATGTGCAGGCACAATGAGAGACATATTGTGACAATAACAGAGGATTTGGCTGCAGCATATCTTACAATCTCAAGCATCGCCTCGCGAACAACATCAACACATGTTCTGATGGATTCCACAAATGTCTGTAACAGAAACTCCATCACCGATCTAACAGTCTCAAATGTCACCCTCCCTGTGACATCAAGAACAAGCCTCCTATTGCTTGGAACTGCCAAAGTGGACGACACCCTGCTCACCCAGCTACTCTCATTCTCTTGCTCATTCTCATTCCCATTTTCATCCTCAGAATCACTACCCGGTTTGGATTCAACAGATGATGTCTCCACACCTAATTCCTCAATTCTTGAAGATGGAGTAACACTTGGAGGATCTTCTCCAAAATTGGGATTTGAATTTCTCAAGACCTGGTTCGTTGTTTTGATCAGAGTCTCCATGGCATTATTACAAACAGTTACCACCATATCCTTCACTTTAGTCTCATGCTTTGGGTTGGTTAACCCAGAGAAAAAATCATCATAGGGGTTGATATGCATGGTCTTGTCAAGATAAACAGCAACAGCAGTGCTCACAAAAATCTGAACACAATTCCCAATCAGCTCCCCACACTTATCACCACAAACCACATCAACCCAATCGGAGGAGGATCCAGCAGCACCTGAGCCACCATTTTCATTGCTCGAATTCAACCCTGCACCACCTGAATAGAAACCAAGTACTAGGTTCCTGGCAAAGCTTCCAACAACCACAGAGGCAAAACCCGAACCAGCCGGCGTAAATATTTTGTCGAGCACCCGGTCTGCAAGGGGCGAAGCGGCATCGTTTTGATCGGCGTTGGAGGGGTTTACGCTTCCATAGCCACGCAAAACTCCTTCGGTGACAGCGCGCGTGAGGGTCACGAGAGAATCAGCCAAGTGCTGAGAGCGCGCTATTTTGGAAATCTGCTTCAAGCTGTTGGGAAGTTGGTCGGAATCAGATTGCAAGAAATCCTTGAGGTCTCTGGATACCACCGTAACGGTTTCTGAGGATTCCGAAACGGCTTCCGCAACGGAAAGCAGCGTGCCGAGAAGCTTGGCGAGTCTCATCCTCTTACGCGCTACGGTGGGCGCGTGATAAACCCTGTAAGCGCCGTAACCCGCGAACCCGACGGCAGCGAGAATGAAAACCGACTTCTTCCTCTTACGGGCATAATCAAAACCCTTCTCCAACAGTCGCAGCTCCATTAACCCCAAATTACCAATAAAACCTTCCATTTCAGTTAAGGGATAAAGGTGAGAGGGATAAGATCATGAGGTTAAGAAACTCCCGTCCCGTTTCCTGTTGCAGTTACAATTTTGTTTGTTTCTCTTTCGTGGAAGTGATAACCCCATCCGTCCTTTTCACTTCTGCTCCGTCAACCCCACTGCAAATCTACTATCGCATCGCCTCGCCTCGCCTCACACCAACCACAACAATATTTTTTTTTTTCTTCTTGAGCTACAGAGTTTATTTTATGGCTGGGCCTGGGCTTAGTTTTTATACTTTATGGACTCGGATGTATTTAGTATTTACTCAACACTTCCAGTTAGTTTGTCTTTCTTAGGTTTAAGCCCGTTTTAGTTTTTTTTTTAAATGGTATTTACTCAACGCTTTGAACTTCTATGACTATATCAAAGGCACCGAGATGCAAATAAATTATAAATTACTGCAGAGTTTTTAGGGAAGAATCAAGAATTACGGTTGTTGGTTTAGTAAAAGGTGAAACACGTGAAAAAGAGTTGAATCTATAAAAAAGAGGGGGGATGGAGGCTTGAAGTGACAGTGGTGTGAAAGGGGGAATTGCAGCCTAGCAGTAGGAGTGTGAATGCTAAAAACACGGCGTGGTGTGCTCCCCGAAACTGATTTCCCAACCGCATTGTTTTGAAACAAACACGTGGCAGTCGCTTTCAGGGCTGAGGGAGAGGAGACCCAGCCACCGCAACTTAATTCCAGAGTTTGACCGCATGTGCAAGTTATTACTACCACAACACAACACCGGGGTTGAGTCCTGACACCTATAACACAAGGAGGGGCTACGTGGCAGTAGCAGACCGATAGCACTCAAGTCTACCTTGCCTGACTGGATTAAGCCGTGGATACACGTTCTAATCATTTTCCTATTTTTGGACTCTCAATTCTGGAAACTTGGATGATGTGGTGCGCCATTCAGAATTGCAAGGCACAGCACACCCTAAGGAGCCTCACTCCCTTATTTTATAACTAAATCCTAATCATTAAAACGTAACACTACCTTCTAACTACTCTATTACCAAGGAGGTGCACTTCTCTGTTTTGTTCCCAACATTAGCGCCTATATATATTTGTCAAACTTCTACATATATATAGAGACACACTTGGAATTGTTGAGGGAACAGGGATCACGCTGCCAAACATAGAAATCAAGAATTGCCTCCTTCCGTTCCTTCTTTCTTTCTTTCACAAGCGAAAAACCTCCACTGCATGAACAATTTCACTTCTGCTGCATCTTTTTCCACAGGTAATTCATAACCGCCCTCACATGTTATGTTTCCTATCCTATTCTCCCATCTTTAT
>JASCZI010120897.1:0-12659 GCA_036250425.1 Stylosanthes scabra | reverse complement strand
TTTTTCTCAAAGCCAGATCTCACAAAATTAACTAAAATCTAATTAAATATTTTCCAATCAAAATGAAAACAAGCACATACAAATCATTTGCACTATTTTTTTTTAACTTTATCATTCACCAAACATAACATTCTCAATAAAAGGGAAGCAAATTCATAACATAAATCATTCTTTAACACAAATCACATTTGTCATCATCAAATCCTTAAGTTATCATACATATACACATATCTTATCATCCAAAACCGTTTTCTCAAATTTAAATTAAAAATAGACTTCACCACAAAAATAGAAAACAAGACCTCAACGGTTGTTAAGAACGAAAGAGGCGACTCACCTTTGTTAAAGAACGCGCCGAGTTTTGGAAGACGAAGATGAACAATGATCGTCGCCAGAGGAAGTGAGCTTCACGGTGGTTGAATTAAGTTTCACAGATGATCGGCGGTGGTTGAGGTGAAGACGAAGGATCTTGAAGGATGTTGAAGCTGAAGATCGACGGTGGTTCAAGCAACTTTGACGTTGATGAACAAGAGAGTGAAGAAGACTATCGTTTACAGCTGTGAAAGAATGAAATCTAAATTGAGAAGGGGCTTTAGGGTTTGAATTTGATGAGAACCGTTTTTGGAGAATAGAGGGAGTAACGTGGGTTCGTTTTTGGCAAAGGTTCTTCTCGTTTTTTTGGGCTGAATTTCGCGTGTTATAATTTTATTGGCTCCGTATGGGCTTTTTGTTGTGGGCTCCGTAGCATTACTGAATAAAATAATCAGAAGAGTAATTTTTTTTTTTGGTGTCTAGAGTAAATTTTTATTTGAGAAAAAAGCATTTATGCCTTGACTTAAAAAAGAAAATATAAATTCATCCTAAAATTTTTATGAAATATTTAATAAGTTCTGACCTTAAAAAAAATAAAGTCTTATAATAAAATTTCTTATAAAATTATTCACACAATCAAAAATGAGAATCACAAATATTTTCTTTTAGCTGTTACATAAATAATTTTCGTTTTTTTAAAAAATTAAACTAACACAGGAGCAATGGAGCATAATTGCAGTTTTTTTTTTTAATTCAGAAATTATTAGATATTTCACAAAAATCATTATGAATTTATATAATCTTTTAAAATTATGCAGATAAATATTACTTTTCTTTTTATTTTGCCTCTAAATATTTAATTTTTAATGAAACAATTTAAATATAAAAAATACATTTTCAATTGTTCATTATTAAAATATTGTTATAGTTTAAACAAAAATGTATTTTTTTATAAGTGATAAACTAAACGAACTTTGCATTCATTCGATTCTTTATTGAAACTGTACAGAATGTACCTTGGAACTACCAACATGATCGGCGATATTAAGATGAAGTTTGGTGGTTTTTGTATAAGGTTGGAGGTGTACAAGCAGAGTTTCGCTAAATAGGATTCAGGAAGCTCTATTAACATAACTAATGGGAGATGGTTTAAAATGACATACCTGGGGAAAATCGATCCTTCCCTTATATACTAGTTGTGGTCCCTATTAGTTTAGAGAAAGAATTCGTTTAAGATTGTGAATTGATATGATCCATTTTTTAAGGGAGATCCGAACAAAATCAACCTGAATTTGCAAGGATCGATTAGAATACGATCTCATTAAGGAGGGATTTGGTAAGTAGCCCATTTCCTAGCCTGGTAAGGATTTCGTCCGTTTATGGTCGATATTTGGAACAGAAAGATTTGAAAAATTATTGAAAATTCTATATATGAACTTTAATCGAAGAAATATTCTGTCACTAGAATATTTTTTTCAATTTTTTGAATTACTTTTCTATATATATAAACAAATTTGTATGAAAAAGTATTTATGTTAAGATCTCTAAACTTGGATGGATAGAAAAATGTATTTTTTTAAAGCAAGTTTACAAAAAAATTAGTTGAAATCTCATTTCTTTTTTTTTTTTATTATACTACTGTTATTATATAAGAATAAAAAAATATCTACGCTTACTAAAAATTTAGAATCCCGGATTTGGGTCATCAGATGTGTACGAGTGTTTGGATTAGCGCTAGAAAGCATCAAACGTGCGTTTAGACTTATTGAAAGTTGTGTTTTTTCGTTTGGCTATTTTTCTCCATTTGAACGCAGACGTGATTCTGCAGTGCAACTTCTGTTTCCTGAATTTTAGCTGTTCACATTTTCACGTTAAGTCATTAATTATGTCCTTCATTACTTATATAATAACTTTTTTTTAATCTAATACTCATACATGTTATTGTTTTATTTATGGAGAGTTCTTATTTTTTTATTCATGGAATTATTTTTATGAGTATTTTTAGTACTTATTATTTAATATTTTAATAATTATGCTTCTTGTATATATGTTATATTTATTATGGTTTTATTTTATAATATGATTTATTAATTCTATTGGATAGAGTAATTAAATGAAAAAATTGTAACTTAGTAAAGAAGTATTAAAAGTACTAAAAGATACTATTTAGAAAATAGCATTATAATTTAATGTAATATGTCTTTTAGTAATTATTTATCTAAAAATAATTTTGTTAATTAATATTATTTAAATAATATTCATTTTATCAAAATTACTTTTGGTATAGAGTTGTCAAATATAAATTATATTGGTGCAAATTCACTTATACTTAAATTCAATTCTACAAAATTAAGTTTATTCAAACTTCAGTTTTATAAATGCCAATTTAAACATACGTATGTGTTTGGATTAGCGTTTGTAACATTCACCAAAAAATATGTCAAAAAATAACTATCCAATGAATTGAAAAAGAAAAAAAATATAAGGAAGGTAACTAAAAATTCGGTAAAAGGAAAAAAAGAATTGAGGGAGTAATTAAACTTTTTATAAAATAAATAAAATAATTTCTTGAAACAAGAAAGCAAGTTTGCCAGCAATTTAGTGTTCTACAACTTGGAGATAGGTAACTCAAATCTCTCCTCCCCAACAATAGTAGTTTAGACAATTTTTTTATTTCTTGCCAGCGTTTCAGCGCCTGCTAATTTGGCAGATTTTTTTAACAATAATATCATTCTATACAAACCATACACTAATCTGATACACCCGATCTGAAAAGTGTGATGCATGTTTGTTTTTTTTAACAATTTAGTATCTGTAATTTCCTATATATATGCAACGAATTCATTAATTAATAATTATTGGTTGATTATGTATCGTTTATATCTGCATGTGACACATATGCGTGCCTCGGCCAATATATATATTAACACTGCATTTTATTCCAGCTGAACTTCAAAGACTGAAACCCTTTAGAATATGATTGATATAATAATTAATCTTGTATAAACGAATGCTTTTCATGATTATATAGCTAATGTCTAGAAATCATAATCATTATTTGCTAATTTGTTCATTCACTATTGTTAATAAATTACTCATTTATGTCAACAATGATTAATAATAATTTTAAAAAAAAATAGTTAAATTGAAGTGTATAAATTAAAACTAACATCATAAAAAGAAAGAAGCAAAGAATAGATCTTCACAAAAATTTCTTATTAGTTTATATATATTAAAATGAGGCGATATAAAAGGGGAAAAAATGATGATAAGATAATTGCCGGTGGCACAGGAGCCTAGCCGGAAATATATTGTTGGTTTTGGTATATACACACACATGACACATATATATACCCTGTTAGATCTGAATGACAATCAGAAATATATGATGATATGTATGTATGTATGTATATGTTGGTAATAGATTAAGGTAAGCACTAAGCAAGCTTATGAATTCCAAGGTTTGATATCGCTTCCACCCATATACCAGTTTGCAGTAGTGGATGCTGCTGCTGCTGCTGCTGCTGATGATGACGACAATGGGTTTTGGTGATGGGGCTGAGGCTTGAACTCAGGGGCAGCTGTGAGCTCCTGAACGAGGTCCCGGAAGTTCATAGGGTGAACGTTGTATACTTTGACGGGCGTTGGTGGTGGTGGCGCCACGGGGGCTTTCTTGACCTTTGTTTGCGCCTTCCTCATGACTTGACGATGATGAGGATGAATAGAATTGGAGGAAGAATAGTAAGAGTTGTTGGAATAAGCTTCCATGCTTCTCATCTGCTATATATAATAATAATAGTTATAGTTATTGGATGTTAAGATGTAGCTAGGTAGTAAATTTTAGGAGTGTGGTGCTCTGAATTTAAGTATTTATAGATTATTAGTGGGGCATGCATGCATGTATGTATGTATGTATGTATGTATGTGATGATTGTCAATAAAAGGCAACGGCATGAGAGAGTGGGGCAGACAGGAGGCAGCTAGAATATCCATATCATATTATGTGATGTGTGACGAGTGTGGTTTTTGTCTACATACAGTCGGCGGAATAGTATTAATTTCATGCATGTGTAAGTAATGACATAATGCAAAATCATTTCCTCCTCTTCCCAGTCAAAATAATACATTTTATATATTTTGCTTTCCTATAAGGATAATTCGTCCACTTTTATTTTAAAAATTAATAAAAATAAAATAAATATATTTTATATCATTTATATTTAATGATTAATCTATTAAAATCTTTTTCTCTTTATCATTATTCTTCTTTATTATAGCACTCACCCTCCTATAAACCAATTTATAATTATTCATATTCTTTTTTTTTTATACATTGTCTCGTGTAATAAAAAATTCCATCCAATTTTGTCTTATTGGAACTTACATCTCATATGCATCACTTTTATATAGAAAAAGCTTATTGCGAGTGTCATATGTTCTTATACTTATTGTAGCTAACTGTATAAGTAAATAAGCATTGACATCTTGATTATTTATTCTTTTAAACTATATACTCTATGAAGTTAATATATATTTTGTTAATTTTGGAAATAATAACCGTCTCGCTGTTCTTGTCACACTCCAGGGGACTTCCATCACCAAATGTCAAATGATATCTTAGTTTGACCAAATTCCATTGCATGAACCAATGGAATTAACAGCGGATATACATAACAAAGTCTATTTCAAGTTTGCCTGCTTCTTTCTTTGTTTTTATTATTTGATTTATTAAAAAAGAAGAAGGTAGAAGAGCTGCTCCTTATATATATATAGTGTTGATCGACTGCATATTTTTTCAAAATAATTATGCAGGAGTTGAAATCACTAATTAATGATCTGACACTGGAGGTATCTGATATTCTGATCTGTTAATGAAATTCTACCTTTGCTGCTTAGTCTTGTTCATATTAGCAAGACATTGCACACGCACGAAAACAGTAATAAACAGCATAACAGGACCAATAATACAAACACCACCTAATCAGAAATGAGAGGGGGCAGTTGAATTGAAGTTCGAAATCAAAGGCATATACCATACCCCACCCACGTATGCAGTTAGTGCTGCGCTGATTTGGCTTTGGCCTCCGGCGGCTGACTTTGACTTTTTGCCCTTGTTAGGCACACCCTAATATATAACTAAATATACTAATCACTATTAAAATATTAACATCGCCTTTAATCAAATAATGTCTGCCATTGCCCAACAAACTTGCTAAGACAAATGCATTATTATCCAATGCCTCGGTCGTCCTGCTTTGACTCCCTCTCTCTCTCTCTCTCTCTTACTCCTCTCATCTTCAATTTCATGTCATACATTAATAACGTAACAAATTAATCATATGTATGTAAAGACAAGAAAAACTTCCCTATGCTGAATATTATTGTAATGTCATCCATGTAATGCTACATTCGTCACCAAAAACGCCTCTCACTTTGTAATGCTTCATTCCCATTTCCCACCACTATATATATATAAAGTTGCCGATGCCACCAACAATGTGCAATTCATCTTGAAAATCATCATAGCAAGTCATAAACACTAACATTGTGAAGAGAAAACACAGCTATCCACCTTCTAGTATCATTGCTTGCCAGAACGTAGCAGAGTGCGAGTTTCCTTTTCAGCTCTCAATCCTTTGATTCTCTTTTTTTTGGTCTGGTCAATCCTTTGATTCTTAATCATGTCTTTGGCATGAGTCAAAAGTTCTTTTCATACTGCTCTTTCATTTATGTCTCTCTGTTTAATCTTTTAGTTTGAACACATCATATCATAATTTCTGTAAATGAAATATTCAAAGTTTAATCTTTCTTATACTCTTTTAAAAAAAATAGCATAAGGTGTATGACCAAAAAAAAAAGTAAAAGTAAAATAATTTTGTTAGAGTTCTCAATACTTTGCTCAAATGGAATCAATCGATATACATTCTTTAAGTCTAATCTCTCAAAATTCTTTAAATAGGAAAAAATGTAAATTAAAATATTAAATGGTAAAAATTCACTCTTAACAATATCAATTGAAAGGAAAAAAACTTGAAACGATACATTCCCGAATTCAATGGACAGATTCATGTGTTCCTTCATAATAATACCATTTTAGCAGCTTTGTTCCAGTTGTAATTTTTGCATCATTCCTCAAATTAAAGCCTGCTACATTTCTCAAACGCATTCGCAATGGTTGGTTCTGTTAGCAATGGAAATTCAATGATCTAGTATTACAAAAATGCAAAAGAAAACAAAACCATTAACATCCAACACAGCAAAGAGCAGGGAATTCAACCTTAATGAATAAATTCCCTGGACAATGCAATCAATTGCATTACAACTTGGAAGTCCTCACACTTTTTTTTTTTTGGACTTGGAGATTTTGATCTTAACAGGGATCAGCTTAGGGTATTGAATTGTTTTGGTTTCTTATTCAGGTACTTTTTTTTTCCCAACTTGTTCCTTTTCTCTTCTCAGTTGTAATGTTGGGCCTACTCTTTCTTGCAATGAGTATATTATTGGGTCGTGAACAAAAAGATTACAATTATAGTGCTTAGCAAAAAAAAATTCAATTATGGTGGTCAAATGTCAATCTTCCTTAACAGTACAAGGCTCATTTGATCTATTCTTGTTGTTGTTAATTTCTTGATAGTTCATTTATTCAGAAATAATTCTTTCAAAACATATTCTGATCATGTTCCCAAATGTCTGAGTTTAACCATGGTGTAGTTAAATACTCAAAATGAGCTATCATATTCATTGAAAACAAGCTTAAAAAGACTAAAGTCAGATGGAAAAGTAAAGCAATATCCATGGATGACTTTGTTCAAAGAATTTGGGAGATTGATCATCATCATGATGCGCACATTAGGGGATCCAGAAATCTATGCTCTTGATCTTATGAATATGCTCTCATTCAACAATGAAATCATTGAACAAACAGGGCCCACTCCCATTGACATTATCAAGATTTTTGTAATTGTAGACACAGAAGGTCTTGAAAAATATGTATGGCATGTCGTAAAGGCAACGAAAATCAGAAAATGATGTCTTCAACCCACTTTACTAAAGTTCATGTCTTTACTCTTTACTCACCTTCCATTTATTCTTTTATTTCTCTTTTCATTAAATGTATATATACAAGGAATTAAGGAAATCGCCTACTAATGTTACTTACATTTTTATATAAAACCACCCCTCTATGGATAAAAATTAACGTGTTGAAACTTGAAGGTAGCTTCATCCATAATAACCACAAGGCAAGTAACGAATTAGAAATAGAACCAGAATCTACACTATTAATCTTTTGCACCCTTGTAGGATACAAAAGTAATTCCAAAATCTTTTTTCAACACCGAATTTTCATAGATTGTTATATCAACAACTATTTCATCCCTTCATATTTTAATATGACCCCAACTCTAATAACTAATTCTTGTTTTCCACCTTTTTAGTTTTGGATATACAGATAATTATAATAGCACATCTCACTAGTAGTCATTCTTTTACAAAACTTCCTATTCAACTTTCCTTTTCTGTTTCCCATTATTAATTTTTGTGGTTTAAAGTTGATGATGAGACCGGGGAAAAAAATAAAAATCTGAACGTAACTTTCACACATGTTCCTATAGTAGACCTATCGGGATGAACAGTTACAAAGACATGGGTGTTCTATAATTGAATGAATGTATTGATGAGGGCAAAGTGCAATTCAACGTTCCTATTCAGTGAAAGCTACTATTCGCTTTTCTTTCTTTGTTTTGCAATCCAGCCAGTGATTTCAGTGAGTTGTAAACATTGGGGGTCTTGTCCTCAAATTCTACCACAAAAGGCTAAGAGGGAAAAAAAAAAGTATTACACCCACCTGGAGCGTCTACTCATCCATAAATACTGTGAACTGAACCACATCTTGTCCTTCTTTCACTCTGTTCCCTCCCTCCTCATAGGTCATTTCAGTTTCAGCAGCAGAAAGATGGCAAGTTTAGAAAGGAAAACAAATAATAATTCATATCAAAGAATTTAACTGGATCAAACCAAATTCCACAAATTTTGCATTTTGAACAAGTTGCTGGGTCAATGCAGGATAGTAAATGAAAGAAATGATTGTTTTCCATTTTACACATAAGAATTTGACAGTCACAAAAGGCTCTCCAGTCCTCTCTACACATGTTTTTGAGATCAAAAGCAAAATTGGATGCCTCTAAAAAGGAGGAAGAAGATACAATGAAAAGTAAGGCATGGAGCAATGCAACTCCTCAACAATTACAATTGAAATTGCAAGCTCCATCATTCATCTCTATGTGATCATCGAGAATCACTCTCCTAACAAGTATCTTTATCCAACAACCACAGCACTTTCACTTCTACATCCATGTTATGTTGCCACTCACCCCCATAGCAGTATTTATAAAGAATTTCCCAGTAACTTCTTGGTTGGGGCTTTTATTCGAATAAACACTGAACAAAAACTAACCCTCTTAGTTACTCACTCAAGCAAGGGTTTCGCCAATGTCCACATTATGATTCATTCTCTTTCATTCATCAAATAAATTGTTGGAATCGAAATACTAAAGGGTATATACAGGAGAGACTCGCACCTCAAACCCATGGTTGTTTCATGTGTTGGGGTTTATTAGAGACATTGCTTTCTCTGAACACAAGCAGCTGATCTTTCTTCACTTTCTCTCTGTCCCCCCATGAATTTACAAGTTGTTGATCCACCAACTCTTTTATCCAGCCAAGTCCTCGACTATAGGATGGTTCTTGTGAGCTTGCACTTGGAAATGAAGATTGTATCCGAATAATTCAAACTGCAGAGCTTCAAAAGCTCAGCAGACTGTTGTTTCAATATAGGACTGCACCCACTCTGAATGACAAGGAGGAGTTTGGCAGCAAGCCCCGCGTCGACGGCAACGGAGGAGCACTCCTCCGGGGCAAGCTTGCAGACAGACCACAATATGGACAAGGCATACTGGGTGCAATTCTCAGAGATCCTCATCAACAATTTGACCATGATGGGTATGGTATTAGAACAATTCTTCAAAGCGAGCCTGCCTTCGGGTATAGACGCCAATGAATCCAAGATAGAAAGTGCCAATTCCAAACAATCAGGGTCCAAACCAGACAACAATTCTACCAATTGGGAAACAGCACCAATGCTAACAATCAAATGCCTAATGTTAATGTCCTTGTGGGAGCAAATTGCTCTTAAAAGGCTCAAGGCAGGGCAGATTCCATTGGTGTGCCTCTTATCCTTGACAAGCCTCATCAACCCAACCAACAAGCTATGGCTGGAGATAAGCTCTGACCTAAGATCCTTGTCATCAATCAGTGACTCAATCAACCTAGTGGAATTAATCTTGGTCTCAATAGAGCCCTCATTGAGGATATCCACCATCAAAGAAACCTTAGCAGGCTGCATAAGATTCTTCTTGGAATCGGAATCAAGAGTCAAGCAAACAAGAATAGCAATAACCTCAGAGCCAACAGCATGGGAAGTAAAAGGACCAAGCAAAGAAGACATTACAGCAACGCCACCTTCATCAAGAAGAGTCTTGCGGGCAGTGGGGTGAGCAGCAACAAGGTGGTGAAGCTCCTTGAGAGCCATGACCCGGGCCTGACCCTTCACCTTCTTGAGAGTATCAACAAGCTCAGAAGCCCTGCCCTGAACATCCTCAGACCTCTTCTTCATGAGAAGGTACTTCTGAGAGAACCAAGTGTATATGAGGCGGTAGAGGGTGGTGTTAGGGGTAAGAGAATCATCCCAAAGCTCCTGCATCGTAGTGGGGCAGGTGAAGTGACCCATGCTGAACCATTTCAAGATGTTGGAGCGCTCGTAGGTTTGGCCGGTGCAGAGAGTCACGGGGTCTTGCATTGCTTCAAGGGAGATTGGGCATATGAACACGCTTGGTACCTCTGACAAGTCCAGCTCCTCAATCATCTTCCCCAGATCCAATTTCTCGCATGTAACTCCTCCCACTACTCCGCCGCCGCCTCCACCGCCCAAGACACCGTCCTTCACCGCTGTGTCCAGATCCAGAATCTGGCCGTCACCTCCACCCTCGTAGCCAGCTACCATGTCCCTCTTGCAACCCTGAAACATTGGCATTTTTGGAACCCTCTCTAAAACACGGAAAAATGCAAGGGAGAAAGAAAAACCCTCCAAGGCTCGCTCTCTCAAAATGACTGCAATGACAAGCACAACTCTTCAAGGGACATTACATCTGAGCACACACATGTGAAAAAGAGGGTAAAAGGGGGTGAAAAAAAAGAAGAACAAGAACAAGAAGAAGAGAGGACGAACTAGTCTACTCCTCCAGAGAGGCATTTTTCTTTTTTCTTTTCTTTCTTTTCTTGAAACTTAGCTTTATTGTGTACAGAAATTCTCTAGTGTGATGTTGTTGGCTTTATCTGATATGTGGTCAAAAAAAATCATGGCCTATCTATCCATCTTCTTTCACTTCATGCTCAAGCTCTTCAAAAAAGGGTTAAATCAGCTACAAAACTTTGGCAAACACAACAATTAAAAGAGCTGGGGTCTTAGGAGGAAAAACGAAAAAATTAAAAAAGAAAGAAGAAAGGAAAAGATAAAGAGAATCTAATGTTAGACCAATCAAAGAGGAAACAGTGGAGAGCAGGCCACTACCCTACAACCACTACTACTACTACTATCAAGCAGTAAATCCATGGCAGACAAACAGTTGAAAGATTGGGCTCTCTTGAGAGACAACGGGGAAAATAAAATAATTGACAACACCCCAGATCACCACTGTTCATAAAATAACACTAAGGAGGATTAAGGATTTGGATTAGTGAGCTTAGGTTAAAAAAATAAAAATAAAAAGAACTCGAAATGATAAATCAAAGAACCGTACCACTGCTACAAAATTGGGGACTGGGAAACTAGCTCAGAAAAGGCATTCCCCACGCTCCTCTCTCTCTCTCTCTTGTTTCTTTTTTTTCTGGGAGGCGTTTCCATCAAAGCAAATAGTCTCAGACTCTCAATAAACAATTACTCGTAAAATTAATTAGGGATAATTGAAGGGTTAAAATATGATGACCGGAAGTAGCCGGTGAATGAGCGTTTCGGCCTGCGCACCACACGTGCAGTCTTCAATTACTTTGTTTATTACTAAAATCAATTACTCCAATACTTTACCATAATAATGACACTCTACGATTCACACGGAGGAGGAGCTCTTCTCAATTACATAATTACGCTAATATCCTATACCAGTATGGAACATGGAGTATATAGTAAAATGGAATTACAATAATATCCCTTTTGAATGTTCATGGATCATGGACTACTATTTCATTTTGAGTCTCACACACGCCTTCCTCGTTCCGTATGGTTAACACTTAACAGTTAACACCCTGGAAAGACTCATTTTCTTTTGTTGTTTTCTTGGTTTTCATATTTTACAATTTACACAACAGTGTTGAGAATTATTATTCATTCCAGGCCCTTTCTTTCTTTCTTTAATTGAAGCTGATTGTCACCCAATAAGGGACTTCGGCTCAGGTTTTTACTTATTAGTACTTGATTGGTTAGATGTGTGCATGCTATGAATGAAATATTTTTATTATTGATCGATTCTATTTATGGTTCACGGCATGTCTATTAAAAACTTACGGCTGGGTAAATTTACGCAACGTACAGTAGTTGGAGAGCGTTACACAACATGTCCTGTAAATGGTAATGCATTCAATTTTTTCATTTTTTTTTTAAAATGTTGATTTGAAGAAAACCAAGCTTCAATTGATTTTTCATAATAATAAATCTAGAAGTGTCTTTGTAAAGTATCTTCCTCATGTTTCTGTTAAGACTTAGAAAGGGTAAATTGGTCTTTGAAGGCGTAAATAAAGAAATAGTTTATCCCACACGAAGCAATAAGAAAGGCATATGAGTTTTGCCAAAGTTCAGGGTAAACCCCACGGGACGAATGAATAACTGGTGGGGTCCCACACTGGGTCCAATACTCCAATGCAAACCCCCAAAAAAAATGAGGAGGGGAAGTGGTTCTCTGAATTTCTACTAGTGTTCAATAAATCTCGTTTTAGCGAGGCGAATATCTTAATTCTTATTTCTTAGATGCTTTTCTTAATTTTTTTTTATAAAAAAAAGGTGCTGTTAAATGGAAAAAAACGACACAAGCTACGGTCTCGAAAAAAACCTAAACAAGAATTGAGAAATATATTTTTTTAAAAAAAACGAAAAGGAAAGGGGAATGGTGGGTCCCAACAAAAGGGGTTGCCTTTTATGCAATTTGGGTAAAATGCCAGCGAAGCATTGGACCGTGACAGTTTTTGCTTTGACTGTACGCATCGGTTTGCTTATCCGGTCTTTGCTTTGACCGCTTTTG